>JAXIVD010001293.1:25000-91986 GCA_036785275.1 Cancer borealis | reverse complement strand
TCATTTCACAGTTGTTGTTTTTTGTTGCATACAAAAGATGTATTTAACAGACCAAATAAAGGCTCAAAATTAAGCTGTCGATACAAAGTCTAATCATTTACAACTAAGTATTGAACTTCTACAAATCAACAGTTTGATTCATGAAACATGCAGAGTAGAATGGAATACCAGTCTTTACGTAAATAGTTAGATGTCATGATCACTAAGGTCTTGATTATCACTGGAAGTCATACGCTTCTCAGCAAGGCAGTGGGTTTCATCAATACAAACATTTCCTTTGAGAACAAAGGTATGATATGAAATGTAAGTAATTGTCTGGTCGCAGTACGTATACTAAATATACGATTCACTTTGGGTTTTCCACACCTTACGAAATTGTGAGTACTTGTTTGGTGTGCAACTAACTTTAGGAATCACTGAAGATCAACAGTGTTACATCCATTCTTAGAAAATCACTATCTCCTTGGAGGACTCACCGAGTGTAATATAATCGAGAAAGGCTCGGGTAATATTGACATTTGAGGGTTTTTTCCCCTTTGGTGTAAACTTTCAAAGTATTGTTAAAAGGAAGAACTCAAATAGTAAACGGATACAAAAAAGAAGCTGCCTAACGCTATCTTCACCCAAGTATTCCTCTTTAAAGTGAACTCTTAGAACAATGTTTCACAGTAAAGTCTTGTACTCACTGAGGGCGATGGGGACAACATGGAAACAAATAGTGTTGTTTTTGTCTTTCTGTTCGTTCCATATATTTCGCTGCAAAGCCATCTCTTAAGGACAATAGAGTCTGTGTAGTCTGTGCTCTTAGCAGCCCCCATCCAACCATCTCTCTCTCTCTCTCTCTCTCTCTCTCTCTCTCTCTCTCTCTCTCTCTCTCTCTCTCTCTCTCTCTCTCTCTCTCTCTCTCTCTCGTAGTAGTAGTAGTAGTAGTAGTAGTAGTAGTAGTAGTAGTATCAGTAGTAGTAATAGTAGTCGTAGTCGTAGTATTCACTGAGTTGGTATTGATAATGATCGTCTTAGTAATGAAGGAGAAACCATTATTAGTAATCATAACGTAAATGCGTTCGCTGACGTCACGGTGTCGCGGGAATCTCACCTACTGCATTTCCTAAGCTTCATCTGTAATTAACTTCCGTCTGGAGGGTCACGCTTACCAGTAAATACGTTTAAGACGCACCAACAGCAGTTCCTTCCAAGCTGCTTCCTGCTGACCTTGAGATGGTCTGCTGCTGCCTGCCCCACCCTAGAAGCCCACGTGGCACCTGATTGTGATGGCAATTATTTTTTCTTCTTTTATCATTTTAATCTTTTCATGAACTTCACTGCAAAGGTCAGGATCGGTAGCTACCTTCTGCGGATCATCGTTGGCGCACTGTTCTGACTCTAGATAATTGTGAACCCTGTCGCACTTTCGGGATGGCACTGACAGGCGTTTCTTTGTGATCTTATTAGCTCCTTAAAGCAACCTCCTTCCCACTCAGTGCTCAGTATCTACGCCTCTGTCAGCACCAGTGTCCTGTGTCTTCTGTTACTGTGTACTGTTATTTTTGTCGCCCTTGTCTTATTCTTTGTCTCCTTCTCTTCTTCCTCCTCCTTTATCTCTTTTTCCTTCTTCTCTTCTTCCTCCTCCTTCATCTTGTTTCCCTCCTCCTCCTCCTTCTCCTCCTCTCTGTCGTTGTCTCCTTCGTCTTCCTATTCTTGTTACTTATGAATTTTGTTATTGTTATTATTACTATTATTCTATTATTACTATTATTATTATTATTATTATTATTATTATTATTATTATTATTATAATTGTTGTTGCTACTGCTGCAGTTGTTACCACGTATACAATCATCATCATCATCATCACCATCACCATCACCATCATTATCTTCACTATATCATTTTTCACTTCTCAGAATGAAGAAGGCACAACTTTTCCGAATTTCGTTGTCTTCTGTGTAGTACTTAATGAAGAAAGGATAGAAGAGCGAGGAAGGGGAGGAGGGCTTCCCTGGAGAGGGGGTAGGGGTGTTGGGCATGGCAATGGTGGTGGTCGTGATGCTGCTGCTGCTGGGTTGCATCATCCCCACGGCCAAGAAACAAGGCACAGGCACTCCACATATAATGGTTATTTCCACTTGAGTCATATTTTCGGAGAAGTCACTGATGTAGTATTTTTAAGTATTTATGTCGGATTTGGTTTGCTCACCCGAGTGGAATTTGTTGGTGGTGTTCTGAACGTCCGATTTGCCAACACTTTCCCCTTCTGAGGAGGACCCGGCCCATAAATTACTGTAGTATGTTTCCTGTATTTCATTTCTCGTTGCCTTAAGTTAGCAAGGCATCACTTATGTAGTCTATGAAAGCCCAACTCTATCAATGTGTTATAATAATACGTGATTGCTTTCTTGGTTGCTTATCCTTCAAATATCCAATGGTCTGATCAAGGCAGTCTCATTTCAATTCATCCTTCGCCCACCATGCACACCTCGATCGGTAAACAAAGTACTTGAAAGGGTAACATTTTGCAGCAGAAGTAGATGTAGGAATAGTTTGCCTCTTTTCTCTCTCTCTCTCTCTCTCTCTCTCTCTCTCTCTCTCTCTCTCTCTCTCTCTCTCTCTCTCTCTCTCTCTCTCTCTCTCTCTCTCTCTCTCTCTCTCTCTGAAAGTTTTAACGTAGGACTTCCAGGGGAGAGAGTATATAGCTGTTTTCTTACTTATTTTACTGGTGTGTTAACTTATCAGCACAAGATCTGAAGTCAATAATACAAAGAAAGCTCGTAGGACCAAGTGTCATATGAAGCGCGCTCTCTGTCAGGACTCTGTTGCACTCAAAACAATGATCCGACACGTCATAGGCTTTTATCCGCTTTTCTTGCGTGTACGTACCGTCAACTTATTTATTGTATACAGCAGAATATGATGAGTTTCAAAACTTTGAACATAAACTGCTTCTGTCCAACAAAATGCAGAACTTTTTTTGTGTGGAATTTAAGATACGTCACCATTGCTAGTTGTCTTCCCCAGCTACTGCGCAATACCAACTCTTTTATCTGAACATAACTGTATCCGCCTCCCCGAAAAAAAAATAGAAATGGCAATCTGTCTGGTACGACGCGAAATTCCGTCATGTTTGCCACATTTTACTAAAAATGCGGCAGTGGACACGCGGCGGGTCCCATGTTGTTGCCCCCTCCTACCCCACCCCCCCACCCCAGCTACTCCCTGGGCACGCAAGACTGTCTGCGGTGCTCAGCAAGTGTGTGGACATTGCTAGAAAAAAAACTGTAATGAATTTGAGAGAGAGAGAGAGAGAGAGAGAGAGAGAGAGAGAGAGAGAGAGAGAGAGAGAGAGAGAGAGAGAGAGAGAGAGAGAGAGAGAGAGAGAGAGAGAGAGAGAGAGATCCATTACTTATTATTAGCCCAAATAACGAATACTTGGTGTGACTCCTCGTGGTACCAAGGGTTACACTATCAGCGTCCATTTTGATTTTTAACATGTGAACGAATTCTAGTTTTACCTGATACATATTTTCGTTTTCATCGTCGTAATAATTTTCACCGGTTTTTAATGTTCTGTAGATTTGCCATTTTGACGAACACAGTTATCTTCAATCTTTAAGGTCATGTGCAACTCAGAAATGGCAAACACACACACCATTTAATTTATGTAATATCTTATAGGCCTCGGTAGCGTCACCACATCAGAATAATGCAACAAACACTCCCTTTCATTGTATTCATTAACCACTCCACAATGTACGTACACTGATTCTTCGGACCTAAGTTATCATCCAAGCCAAACGCACTAATACCTCCACATCAAACTCATCTTAGGTAACACATCTCCTTTACACTATTATCAATTGTTGCGTTGTAAAGGTGAAAGTAACTTTTCTTCATAATTCCATGTGAACTTGCCACATTTCTTCTTTCATGCCTAAGTTGATATAAATAGAAAAAATTACTTATATGAACATTATCTTTTCCTTTTTTTTTTTCTTACTGCGCCCCCCCCTTGTGCTTCACTAACGCTTCACTTCTCCTCTAGCTTGGCAGTGCATTATCCTCTTTAACCTATGTGATCTCTCAAAATTTATTACCTCCACTTCAAATACCATGACCTTGCATGTCCTTCACTTGATATTTCTTGTGCTTACAAATCCACCACTTTTTTGCAGCTCCTGTTCACCTTCAGCCAGAAATATCTCTCTATTTATATATGACGCCTGTTCCTAAGAACTCCCTCAGGAGATGGCCATGACGGAAAAGTCTTCATTTATTCCTGTCTTTGCATTCTCTCCTTGCCTGCTCTAATCCTCTCATTCTCCTCTCTCCCTTTTCTCTCACATACTCTAACACTCTCTCCTCCCATTTAACTAGATGTCTTCCTCTTGCACTCGTCACATCTATTATATCCAAATACACTCTCTTAGTCATCTTACTTTCTATCATTCTTCATTCATGCAACCTTGCTTGACATACCAAATCTGTTATACACACTTTCGTTACTTTCACCATCCATTTTCCTCGTATTTTTCTCTGCGCTTCACCTTTCTACACTCTACTATTTTTCCCCCTAGTTTTCTCATTTACATTATACACATACTCTATCACTCTGCCAGTCAAGTCTGATGTTTATTCCTGGGAATTCCCTCGAGGCAGTAGCCACTGTAGAAGTCTCAATTTGGAGCTAGTCCTTAAACACTTCAGTCATCTCCTTCATAAACTGAAACACACTATCCTTCCACTTTACAAAGGGTCGTCCTCTCACATTTCCAACATCTATTCTGCTCTTGTATATCTCTGTCATTTCATTCTCACCCATTCTCTCGAGGTGACCCAACTCTGTCACTGTGCCACCACCTCCACCACGTCACAAGTAATGCCCTCCTCCCTAATAGAAATACTAATCTTCTACATTCACTTTCAATCCTTTCACCATCTATTCTTCTCACACCGCAGACACTTCTCAAGTAGTACATTATTTCTACTGTTTGAATTCTGGACCTTTTGTTATGATTTCACGTCCATGTACTAATACATACAATCGATTACTATCTTTGTAAAGCTCTCTCTCTTGTCACTTCCTCCATACTTTCATTATAACATCTCATTTGATTAATTTTGGGTGCAGACACATAGATTCAGTTCCTTGCATATTTAAATTAAGTTATTTCGGTGTTTTTGTGTTGCACCTCTTTGTTCAGTGCCTCTTGTGTACCTTCTTCAATTAAACAATAGACACTTTCAGGTACTTCCACAATACTCCATCCTACACCGTACTTTTAACAGGATAGACCTAGATATTTAAATTAATTAACCTCTTCCATTTTCTTTGATATAAGAATTGCACTCTTCTTTGCTATCCTTTGTCCAAACAGATGTATCTCACTCAATCCCAATACATTAACTCTTTATCTCACATTGTACTTTCAGCAATCATCTATTTTTGTTGGTGTCACAATTCTCACATCATTCATTCTACACACTCTTATATTGCCAATAGATTGTTATACCTTCCATCCCCTTATGGACCAATGACGGGTGGCCAGGTACATAAAACTTACATCTAGGTTAACTCAAAGACGAGCTTACTCCATACTATTTACCATTCATAAACAAAATACATAATGTGTTTCAAGAAGGAAATCAGCCACACATCAAGTTTCCATTACTGGCTGGGGTAAAACAAGACAAATCAGACTGAAAATGATCCCCAAACATGATGTCACTTCAGAAAAAAAACATACCTGGATGGTCAAAGAAACAATTTGTCAAGTAGTTGATAAATATTTGGACAGTGGTTTATTAATATCTTTCCAAGAGAATTACCATCAACAACAGAGAATATGAATGAGGTCGTATTATGTGGTAGGCTGTTGGTTGAGGGTGTACTTGGAGGCTTTCATACTGCGGTATGCCTCCACCACCCTCAGCCGTTCTGCTTCCAGTATCCTGCGCCTTCCAGCTGAGACCTGTGTTTTTGCTGCTTTCTTGCTGGGGTTGTTGGGGGTTGAATTTCCATCTTGTTTCTCCTTCAGTTTTTCCATAAACAAAAATGACTTGGGCTGTGGATATACAATGCATTTTCTAATACATACAAAATGGCATCCAAGAAAGGAGAAACAAACATTTATCTATCTATATATCATGCTGTTATTCCCCTTAAAGAGAGTATTCAAGACAAGACACACATACACCTACACTCCTCTCGCTTAGCTCCTAAGCTCCCAGAGAAGAGACATGCACCCCGCCCAACATAGGGGGTTAGGTTAGTCATACAAATGGAGCCAAGGGCGGGGTTCATATCTACAATAGGGTGTAAGGGTTTATCCCGGCCACTTCATATTCAACTTGTACCATCTCCCTCCCCCCCCCAACACCTCATCTGATCCAAGGGTCACACCAGATACGCAGGAACCTCATCCATAGGTCATCAACGTTGCATCAATTCTCATGCATTCAACACTGCTCTCCATTCACTTTTATCACGCACAATCATTCTTCCTTGCTCCACAGACATTCATCTTTCATTCAGCGTTCTTTTCACACCCTGCATAAAGATAAAAGTAGTAGAGATGAGTAAAATAATTATAGAGGGATAAGTTTGCTAAGTGAGCAAGGAAAAGTGTATGGCAGAAAATGACAGGAAAGTTTGCGAGAAGCAGAGAGGATTTATGAAAGGAAAAGGCCGTGTGAACCACATATTTGCAATTGAAATTATGGTAAAGAAGTAATTGGAGAGTGATAAGAAACTAAATGCAGCCTTCATGGACCTAGAAAAAGCATATAATAGAGTTGATAGGGAAGCTCTCTGGAACGTTCTGAAAGTTTATGGTGTTGAAGGAAAGTTACTGGGAGGAATTAAATTATATTATAGGGAGGCAAATGCATGTGTGAGGGTGGATGGAGAGTTCAGTGAATTCTTCTATAGGAGTGGAAGTGTGAGATAAGGATTTGTGATGTTGCCATAGCTGTTTAATATTTCTATGGATGGGTGTATGAGAGAAATGACACCTAAAGATGGAAATGTAGGTGCAAGAATCAAATGGGGTGGGCAGTAGTGACATGCCTGTTTACAGCTGCCACTGTATTGTTTGCAGAGAGTGAAGAGGAACTTCAGAGTGGTGGATGAATTTTATAGTGCATGAGAAGAAAACAGAGTGAATGCTGGGAAAAAGTGAAGTGATGGTTTTGAAAGAAGGGAAACAGAGTGAGTGGATTTTAGTACATTTTATAGGGTGAGTGTGCCAGCAGTAGGAAGGTGTGAAGTACTTTTAGGAGGAGAAATAATAGAGGAAGTGAAAATTATAGTATTTGGGAAAAGTGTTCTGCAAACAATGAGATGGAAGGAGAGATAGCTGTGAAAGGCAGGTGTGTCATAGGATCACTTGCAAGGGTTATGAAATGAAGAAATGTGTCCATGGAGATAAAGAGAGGTTTATGGAACAGTATTCTCCTGTTAACATTGATGTATGGATCAGAGACTTGGACATGAAATAGGACACAGCAGTCAATAATGCGTGCTGTGGAAATAAGTCATCTGAGAGGAGCATTTGGCGTGATAAGATGGGAGGGTGAAACCAATGAAAGCATGTATGAAAGATGTGGCACGGGATCTTGTGCAAATGGAGTGAAGTGTGATGTAGTGGAATGGGTGAAAAGAGATATGTTGATGTGGTTTGATCTTATGGAGAGGAAGTAAAGCAGGGCGAATAGTTTGTAAAGAAAGTATATGTGAGTGAAATTATGGGTCCTAGGAAGAGAGAAAGGCTAGTCGTAATATGGAAGAATCCGGTAAAGGAGTAGATTTCATGAAACATTTGCCGAGAGAGAGAGAGAGAGAGAGAGAGAGAGAGAGAGAGAGAGAGAGAGAGAGAGAGAGAGAGAGAGAGAGAGAGAGAGAGAGAGAGAGAGAGAGAGAGAGAGAGAGAGAGAGAACAGGGCTATATTTAACTTTTTTGTAGTCAGACATGTATATTCCCTGAAGTAGACAATATGTTTTGATTTGTTGATATAAAATGCATGAAAAGTTATGAAGAAAGGAATACCAATGGTGGCAGTAGACCAACAATTAACTTGCTCCAAACTGTTTGTATGACCATAACTAAAACAAATAAGAACAGACATCTATCCATACCTTCACTTCATTTCCGGCAATTTTCTTTGTGAGTTTCTCTGTGTCAAGGGTTGGAGGTTCATACACTACTTCTCCATACTCAAACTTGTCTTTATAGTAAGAAAATTCATCGTCATTGCCATCATTATCGTCATTTTTTCTCTTCTTACCTCGTCTGCGCTTGTCTCGTTCCTGGATTAAGGATTCATATTAATGCATTTTTCCCAATATAACTGACCATCTTCTACACACACAAAAAAGTAAAAATATAATAAATAAAAATTCAGAAATCCAGTACATTGCAAAAATATTACAATGCAAGACAATTAAAAAATATAAGCTAATATCTAATTACTGTAAAAACTTATATCCACCTATCTTTCTATACATCCATCTACTCATTCTGACATAACTTCCTTGGAAATTCTTCAGGGGATACATATCGTAAAGTTCTTATCAACATTTCCTCAATTCATTCATGCACACTTCAGCCTTCTCACTCTACCTTTCCTCCTTCCCACTCAATCAAACATTCCACCTCTGTCCTCCCATGTCACAAGAGGACTTCCTCTTGCACTAACAACATTGGTCTTACTAGTATAAATCATCCTCCTCCTCATGTAATTTTTTTCCATTCTCTTAAGTAACGCAAGCATCTCAAGGTTATATATTTGACACCACCGCTATCATCAATCATTATCATCATATTTAGAGGCTCTTTATATACTTACCTATGTCATTCTTGTTCACCTAATGGCAGTTGGCCAGCCTCTAGCAGTCTCTGCACAGGCCTATTTTTCTGAGGTCCTTCAGGAGAACTAAGCTTTCTTGGGTCTCCCTTTAAAAACTCTACCAACCACATTCAGATTTATTGTCTATTCACTTGATCACTCTACCATCTTCCCAACATGCCTAAACCACTGAAGTCCACCTTTTCTTACCACCAGACTAATACACTTAATTCCCATTGGCTCCCTCTATTCATCAATTGTGGTCTTCCTAACACTTGTAACAATGACTTTAAGATCATTGCTAAGCCTTTTAGATCAAACAAAACGAAGCACTTTTTCTTTAATAAAATCATGAATATTTGGAATTCAAAAATGTCTTCAAAAATTATGATGATTGTTGAAGATGATGAAATGCTATTTACAGTTCATATATTTTGTCAAAATTAAAATGGTGATATTGATGGAATAAAAAAATTCCAAATGTAACCTAGGCAATGTAACTCACCCGTCTTGCTGCTTTCTTTTTCTCTTCTCGCTCAACTAGGTCTTTCTTTTGCTTGTCAGACAACAGTGGGTCAATCTTCTCTTGGCGTTGGACAGAGACTACTTGACCATGTTCATCACGCCGCACCTCCACTTTGAACTTCTTTTCAAAATCGGCTTCTTTCATCATTTCCTGAAAAAATAAAAGAGGTATTACTTTACTGTTTTATAAAGTAAATATTGACTTCCACCCAATGTGTTAAGTTTCCACTTCTGTAGACATGATACCTGCTTCAAAACGACCAATTGGATTTTCTTCTATTTATATTATCCACACCTGAGCCTACTGAGAGCAGACCTGTTACCTGTAGTTCCATAAAGATAGGTGCTGTTGTCACTGTCTCGTGTCAGCATTTACACTCTACTGTTTTAATCATTAGTTAAAATTCATATAACATCCATGTTACACCTTGTAAAAATTAGATAACTAGGATGTTTATTTTAGAATAATTCTGTGCATGTTGTATTTGTTTAGTGTAAAGTTTGTTGTTGTTTAAACGAAGATGGGACCTGCAGCACGTTGGCCTTGCCCTCTGTGTAAGCGTGAGTTTGTAAAGAACTTTCTCATCCAAGATAAAGATGAGTATGTCTGTTGTTCAATTGTGGAGTACTGTAATTAGCAAGGTAAACAGAAAAATAGACAAGTTAGGTGATGTTTTGTATGATATACAGATGAGAATAGGTAAGTTGGAGGCCACAGGTACAAGCCTTGTGTTACAGAAGGAAGCTGGTGTGGTAGATAGGTTAGAGAATAGGATTGTAAGAATAATAAAGTAAGTTAGATGGCAGGAATGCCTTCCAATGAGTTAGAAAAGGGGGCAGATATTATAGGTCCCAGGTACTAGAAGATGAAGTTAGTGGTGAGTCTGGCTTCACATTTATTGATGCTAGTTTGATTAGGCATCAAGACAAGGAATGTTGCAGGAAAGGACCTAGGATGAAGCATGTTTCCTATACGGGAAGTAAGATAGAGGATATAGCCAAGAAAATTGATGGCTTAGTTATCAATTCCTCTGAAGATATGCTGTTTGTGTATCATGTTGACATAAACAACGTCGTGACAGGTAGGTCTGATGAGGTTTACAGTATATATAAGGTTTTGATTAGAAAGATTAGGGATATTCACAGACGGTCTGTGGTATGCGGATTGATTCCCAAGTATAATTTTGATTCCTTCATTCTCAGTAGAATGGTGTCAACACACATGTGGAGGACTTATGTAGGAGGGAGGGCATGATGTTTGTTGATGTATAGGATCCCTTCAACAAGGACAGGAGCCTTTACAGTGAAGATGGCCTTCACCTGAATAAAATAGGTAAAACAAGATTAGAGTATCAAATGAAGGCATGTAACTTAACAATTACAAGAAAACAAAACACAAATGCAAGGAGGGGAAATTCCGACAAGCCAAGCCAGGTGGGACCAGTTTCCAGAAGCAGGTGAGGTCAGGCCACCAGGCGTTCAGTTATATGTTCAGGTAGATATTAGGCCTTTGTGTAGCAAGGTGTTGGCTACGGAGTCTGGTGAACACGAGACTGTGAAGTCTGATTCGAAAATTTTTTAAAGAGGGCTAAGAAAGTGCTATGTATAGCACTAAAGTGTCTGAGCAAATAAGCATATTAAATGCTGATGTAAGGAGTATCATTTCAAAATATAATCAGTTAATGATGCAAGCAAATGTTGAAAACCCCAACTTTATTTTGTTAACTGAATCTTAGACCATACACATGACAAACATTAAATTATGTCAGTGCCACTTAATGGATATAATTGATTTATGTAGTTTTGTCTACATAAAAGTGGAGGACATGTTTTATCATGTGCAAAATAATGGTATGGAGGTCGCAATGATTAATAAAAAAGACGTGTATGTGAATGATTGCTTTTGCGTAGAAATTACAAAAAAAAAGAAATATATCCTCGGCGTAGTATACAAACCTCCAAAACAAAGTCAAATTTTTTTTATAATTATCTTTGCTGAAATTGGATCTATTACCAAAGATGCAGTAATTTGTATAGATTTTAATAACCCCTCGAAAACTTGTCCATCTTAACTAGCGATGGTGAAAGAATAAGATTAATAGAATTAATCTAACAGAGTTAATTAACAAAGGAGGCTTTTATTTATCAAACAGTTCAGACGCCAATTCGAGGCTATAATATTCTAGATCGAATATTCACGAACAATAGTGACCTCATTCATACTTGAAAATAGATGAACCTCTAGCAAACAGTGACCACAATATTGTTAGAATCAAGATAAACCTTCAAATTGAAACAAAGAAAATGTGCTGCTGGTACCTAACTTTAGGAAGGCAAATTTTGCACAAATAAAAGGAGTTGAATTAAGTCAACTGGAATCAGTGCTTCGATAATACTTGCATAGATAAAATTCTCGTATCATAGCCACCTCCTTGGAGAGTTTCTGAAAGCAATGTAATGCAACACCACAGATACAGATAAGACAGAATCTTATGTCAAGATGGATAACTTTGCTCTTGGCCCACCTACATTTGTCACTCTGTCAACTCTCTTCAGAAATTTCTTGTAACTCTCCTTTGGGTTTTGCTGTAGCAGTGGCACTAGTTTTGTTGGGCGAGTCATGCCTTGCTGCTCCTTCTCACGATCAACATACCTGGAAAATAAAATGCAAGCATCAGTAGAGAAATGTTTCTTTTAAATTTGTTAGGATGATTTAAGATCACAAAAGAAATTGAGTAGTAGATATTTAGAAAATTATAATTTATAGTTTATATATGTTACACTTTATATTTCTTTAATTAAGTATGTACTCTTTTTCCTGGAATGCAGCTTGAGTCTCAACAGCTTCACAGTAAATGCTTACTTTCTGCCATCGATGAGACTATCATCTCTCAATTTCTTTTTCTTCGTTTTTTTTGTAGGCACACCTTTCTTGCGTATAACACTGTTGAACTTTGCAATGTTCTGCAGGCGCCTTGGTATTTCTTGAGACTCGATGGATTGAGGTTTAGCATTGAGCTTGTTTTTTATTCTGAGGATTGAAAACAAAACATTAGCAGTATGTTTAACATTAACAAAAAAAACATAAGTTTGGTTTTACGTGTCTTCCAGTCATTAGTAATTAGATCTCACAGCTAATGTTCGAGCTTACCACACATTATACCATGAGCTACTAATTGAGTACTTAATTTGAGTGCCATCAATACAAATCAAAACAGGTACTTACAATAATTTTTTAACTGAGTTAAACTGTACACATAAGAGCAGAGATTTGTCATGATTTTTTTTAAACTATGTTGTTTTTCAACAAGTTGCACAGTAATGAAGTTATTGCTGGAATACCAATTACTAGGGTAACTTCCTTACAATTCACTGGAAAGTACTGTACATTGTACAGAAAATTGCAAGGAAAACTAAATAGACATCCGAGATAACCAAATCTTTATCAATTTGTGCTCAAAATGAGTGAGTAATTTCTAAAGGTTAAAAGAATCTTCCTAAGCTAGAGGCAATTAAAGGCCTCTTCTATTTGCGTGAATCCGTTTCAGATCACTGAATCTGGGCGGGGCTTGGCCGCTCTGGGCGGGGCTTAGCCGCGAAATCTTGTTCTATTTACCATCTTAACCCGTGATCTGTAACAGATTCCTGAATCCGTCGAATCTGATTTGGGAGGTGGGTTATAGCAGACGACACTCGTTCACGGGTTTTTTGCACCAGCCTGAGCCAGCCTCTTCTCAGAAGTTAATATTGATATATACCTCCAATAAAACAGTGTATATATACGAGGAAGATAGTAAGCGGTAGAGAAATGTTGTAGAAATGTTACTGTAGGCACAGAATTGTATAATAGTGGTGATGAATATCAAAAACAAAGGAGATATATAACAGCAGCCTCTTCTCGGAATCTATTATTAATATATACCTCCAATAAAAACAGTGTATATATACGAGAAAGATATTAAGTGGTAGAAAAATGTTTCAGAAATACCACTGTAGGCTTAAAATTGTATAATAATGGTGATGAATACCAGAAACAAAGGAGATATAACAGCAGCCTCTAACCGGATTATTTATTTTCTTTGAATTTTGATATATACTCCCAAGAAAACAACTTACTTGTACGTGAAAGAGATTAAATGGTACAAAAATTCTGCATAAATGTTAGTGTAGGTACAAAAATATGTATAACCGTAGCATATGAATAGTTAAATAAGATATCCCCAAAGTTTATTTTGGTTAAGGGGAAGCTCTACTCTACATTGATATACACAAATGATTCTGACACTCATTACCGTCCCAAATAAATAGTTAATAAGATATCCCCATTCCCCATCTTCTCCCAATAAACATGAGGACATGTGGGAATATAAGGTTTTTTGGCTGGATGTAAAAGTTAAGTTTTACACAAAATCTAACCTAACCAGGGAAAGCCTATCAGCGCTACAGATTAGACATATATAAAATTAAGGGGTATTTCTTTACAACTACTGCTCCACCTCTTTATTATATATATGAAGTCTTACATACTATACATAGTGTACTCAACATATCTGTGAAGGTTTCAGGCAGTGCTTACCATTATTTACCTCGCAAAACGTCTTTGAAGTTATGTTATGTTGGTTAAGTTACGTTAAGTTATGGTTAGGTTAAGGTTGTTAGGTTAGTTTGCGGTTATGTTAAGTTAGGTTTGGTGCGGTTCAGTTAGGTTCGGTAACAAGATTTTTACATTTTAATACCCAAACCCCCAAAAATACTAATTTGCGAACCCTAACTTCCGGTTAAAATGTAAAAATCTTATATAATCGAACCTAACTGAACCTAACTTAACCTAACCATAACATAACCGTAACCTAACAACTTTAACCTAACCATAACTTGACATAACCTAACCAACCTAACATAACCTATCATAATTTCAAAGAAGTTTTGCGAGGTAAATAATGGTGAGCACCGCCAGAAACCACAGATATGTTGAGTACACTATGTATAGTATATTTATAATAAAGAGGTGGAGCAGTATTTGTAAAGAAATAATAGATGTAACATTGTCAAGGTTAACCTTGAGGTTCATCAGACTTGAATCTACTTTTCAAGAATCTAATGGTGTTTTCAATAACACATTTAGTTATATAAAGATTTTTTATTGTACAATAAGCAGGTTGGTGATAATTAGGGGTGCCGCTGTCACCCTAAATGCATCAGGAAATGAAAGTTGTAACTCTCAACACTTCCTCAGAGAAGTGACTAGTGTGACGGCTGGGCAGCGACTGGCCTCTCATTGTTATTGTTTTGATCCAGTGAATCCAAAATAGATTCTGCTGTTCTATTTGCACCCAATTAATCCAAAACAGATTCGGATTCAGAGCAGAATCCGGAGTAGATTATTGAGAACAAATAGAAGAGGCCTTAAGACCCAAGTAGATTCATGACAAGTAGATAACAAGCCAAAGTAGCACCCACTGCTGTATAGCTTTGTCATCGGAAATCACTCCTTCCTGAGATATTAATTTTGTTCAATAACTAACTGGGGGGCTGATGGGGGAGAGCCTCCCCCATTTAGTTAGATTAGAGTAAGTTAGGTTTGATTAGGTTAGATTAGAAAAAAATAGTGCCATTGGAAAGTCTGAATCAACCCACATTACAATATGGCGGGGCAAGGACGGGTGCAACACTGGAAATTTACCCACAGATATTTACTAACTAGGGAACATAAAAAAATGTATAGACCAGAGTGCCCTTTCTAGTGAGAAGGATGCATTTCTGAAATATTACATTCCTTCATGTACGGAATGAGAATATGTACATTTCCTATTAGTAGATTAAAAATCTATCAGGGTTTTTAATAGAATAGATCTGGACTTTCTCAGCAAAAGTTATTACTCACATCATCTGTTTAATTTGTTTCAGTAAAAAGTATGGATAACATTTACTTACAGAAACCATAAAATAATTATATAGATAAGCATAAGCATTTGATTAAGTTTGGTTTAAAGGCAGTGCTTACAGGTACGGCAGCCGTATCCTCATAGTGCTCACTTATAGATACGGCACGTGCCTAACTTTTGGGTAATAAAATATAAAAAGCTTATTTAACCGAATTAAACCGTACCTAACCAAACTTTATCTAACCATAACCTAACGTAAGCCATATCCTAATAGTGCTTGGTTATAGATACGGCACATGCTTAACTTTTGGGTAAAAAGCTTATATAACCGAACCTAACCAAACCAAACTGTACCTAACATAACATAATCAACCTAACATAACTTGAAAGATGCTTTACCAGGTAAATAATAAGGCACAGGCCGTAGAAATAGCAGATTATTCTGTTGATAACTTTCTAAGTGTTTTTGAAACTTTATACGATGCAAATGTCAAATTTAATGCGAACACGGTGGGTGACACAGGCCCATGCCGTACAAATTGGGGATGACAACGGGGTACAGCTGCCGTATCTGTAACCACTTCATAAAGTTAAACTGCACATCACTGTCACCACTCAACCACATCAGGACCAGTAGTGGCCCTCAAACCTCCAGAAGAAATTCCATCATATTTAACACTTTACAGTGGTCCTGATATAGTTATGTTGGTAACTAGTGCCAGGATACACCTCACTGTGTAGTGCGGTATCAAAGTCCATACCAGGCTAGCTGCGACTCTTAAGAGGGAACGTTTGCCAAGAAAGTAGGAGTGGATCACCACGGCTGTGAGGGCTAAATAAATCAAGTAAATCAACTGGGAAAGTCTCACGTACTTATTATGGCGCTCCTCTTGTTGTTTATACGGATCCTTTACTCCCCGGTGCTTCTTTTTAGGTATTTGTCTAACCATTTTTAACACTTATAAATAGAGTTTGATAGAAGGAATTCAGCACACTGTAGCTAATAGTACTTATAAGTGTGTTGAGGGTCCTGCCTTCTGCAGCAGTGCACCTCAGCTGAATCAGCTGTGCCACCACGTGGTGGTTTGTTTACATGTGTAAGGGTGGCAGCGCGCGCGCACACACAAACACCGTCACGGGACTAAACGCTTATCAACACTATTCATTTAATATCATCTGTATAGCTGTTCGATCGAATTCATTATGGAGTAAACTTTTATTAATTTTAGGTTGAATTAGCAAAGACTATTCTTTATGTTGTTTTCGTGTTGTAGTATGATCGTGGGGCAGGGCATTGTTTGCGTAACACCTTGCTGACTTGCAGTTGACTGACACAGTGACCAGCTGCATTAACCTCGCTTATACAGTAGACTGACCCTATAATACAAGTATACAACACAAACTGCAACGCTCTACTTCTGCTATTGTAAATTTTCTGAAGAGATAACGTCGATAATGTTTAGAAGATTATTTGCCAACAAGATTTTTAAAGTACGTAATTGTTTGTTGTGTAATAATGACTTAACAGACATACATCTAGTGATTTTAAGTTAGTATTCTCTACAATCATTATTTTGTATTGTGAGCAAGTTTATCCCAGCCATTAAATTAATTCCAGATGATGTCTCACTATTTATGGAAAGCTGAATTTAGTATTTTTGACACTGGTATTAACTAGAAACGAAGCCTCTTTAATAACATTGGATCTAGGAGGTGGCGGCAGCCTTTCAACACCGGGGAACTGAACACATTTAGGGCAAAGACTTAAGCCACACTCTTCAGTCCAAGCCCCGCCGTGTTGTTGTTGTTGCTTGGTTCACTTTACAGCAGCACCATTTATCTAACCTAACCTCGCGTACATGAATTTGTACGTTTAAAGGGTCGTCCTTGTTAGAACGATGAGACCCTGTGGACTTAAGGCTTACCACGGCAGTATGAACTGAGTATTCCTTCATTCTAAACATTAATTGATAGGCAGTGCTTATAGGTACGGCAGCCGTACGAATAGGGGATGACAACGGGGTACGGCTGCCGTATCTGTAAGCACTTATAGGCACAGCTTACTGGTACGGCAGCCGTATCCTCATAGTGCTCGCTTATAGATACAACACGTGCCTAGCTTTTGGGTGATAAAATATTAAATGCCTATATAACCGAACCAAACCGTGCCTAACACAACATAACCTAACGTAAGCCGTATTCTCATAGTGCTCGGTTATAGATACAGCATGTGCTTAACTTTTGGGTAAAATGCTTGGTATATATGCAGAACAATGCCTTCAAACCGATTGTAATAATTTTTGTTGCACTACATAGGATACTTACTGTACTAAACATCTGTGAAGGTTTTAGTGAGCGGTCGCCTAAACTAAACTGACCACCAAACCTAACCCAACCCAACTAAACTAAACTGACCCCCCCCAACCTAACCTAACTGCCTCCCAGACTCCCCTACCTAAGGAATGGACCGCTCACTAAAACCTTCACAGATGTTCAGTACAGTAAGTATACTACAACAAACATTATTTATATCGGTTGGTAGCGTTGTTCTGCAGATTTACCCAGTTTAGTTTGGGTTAGGTTAGGTCATGTTGGGGAGGTCAGTTCAGTTTAGGCAACCTCTCACTAAAACTTCACAGATGTTTAGTACAGTAAGTATCCTGTGAAGTGCAACAAAAATTATTACAATCGGTTTGAAGGCGTTGTTCTGCATATTTACCAAAAGCTTATATAACTGAACCAAACTGTACCTAACATAACATAATCAACCTAACATAACTTGAAAGATGCTTTACCAGGTAAATAATAAGACACAGGCCGTAGGAATAGCGGATTATTCTGTTGATAACTTTCTAAGTGTTTTTTAAACTTCGTACGATGAAAATGTTGAATTTAATGTGAATACAGTGGGGGACGCCAGCGCATCCTGTGCGATGACAACGGGGTACGGCTGCCGTATCTGTAAGCACTTCATAATTAATATTGCTTTCTGCACATTACTTCCTTCACCAACTTACTTGTAACTGTGTTACGCATTTGTGTATAATGTTAGTTTTGCCTGATTACTTGGACCTATTGTAAAGATTGTACATATTTTGTTTTGCAGTATCTATTGCTTCAATATATTTAAACATCAGATACTTTTTGTTGATCTGACCTTGGCATATTACTTTGTATATCATTTTTTAAGCAAAAAAAATGTTGGACTAAATAAATGTATAAGTTTTTCAGTGCTGTTTCTTCCTAGTTAGTGTTGTCCCACATATTTGTGTGTTAAATAATAGATGGAAATGCCTCGGCTTATATTTAGTTGTAGACATTACGCAAAGGTTTCAACTCATTGTTCGTATTTCTTTCTTTCAGAAAAAGTTTGGGGACCTGATCAAAGTAGGAGCAGGTGGCATGTTAGTATTTACCAGCATCAACATATATTACCAAAATGAGAAGTTTTACAACACCTGGGTAATGCCACTGCTCCTTTCTCTTGATCCTGAGACAGCACACATCCTAGCAGTGAAGGCAGCTCGGTACCACCTGGTGCCGGAGGCTAAGCTGAGAGAGTCACACCTTCTGGTAAGTGGTCATCTCTATTTGTGTGCATCCCATCCTCCTAATGTGAAGAGTGCAGCTTTCTAGCATTAAGCCTTCATTACAAACTACATGACAATGTATAGAATATATACATGTACATTTTTACTGTACGTTGCAAGCAGAGAAAAGTTAGGATTAAAGCAAATGAGCCTTGATAACAAGGGTAGTGTGTCATCATGATTTAACTTGTAGGGATTTTTTTTAAATTTATCTATACCTCCGACGCCTCGTTCCACTCTGGTGACTTCCCTTAAGCGGTGACAATGACAAAAAAAAGTTCATCTTTCCCTATTCTTACATTCCCTCACTGTGTAGTCAAGGCCACATGTATCATCTTTCTCCCTCCAATATTCATTCACTCTGTCCCTCCACTTCACTGGTGGCCTCCATCTTGCATCCTGCTCTTCAATTTCACTCATGTACAATCTCTTAATGAACTCATTCCAATCAGATGTGCAAAACACATCAGGATACCATGCTTTACCAATTCAATCACTCCATAATATATTATCTTTGTTGTTGCACCCATGCCAAAGTTTCCGTACACTCATTACCCCTTTCATTCAAACTTGACACCCAACACACTCCCCTTACATAGTTTTTTCTACTGTACGTATTCTTGACTGCTTTCCACGTCTATGTTTCTGATGCATATGTCAGTGAAAGGAGGATAATACTATTTCATATACCCTTCAAAATAGATAAAAACTGGTGTTTGAACAAAATACTCTGGGTAATAGTACTTTGTTATGATACCAGAGCCAGTTTTGCGTGCACTAAACATCTAAGTATTATCTCCTTTTATCTGTTATTAAAAGCCTCAAGACCTCATTGTAAAATTATTTATTTAATGTCAAACCTAAAGGAACAAATTCCTTTTCAATAATTTCCTCCATGTGAAAAATAGAAGAAAAAAGCAGATTTGTGTGACCTCAATGCTACTCTTGATACGTCTTACTTGTTTGGGACAAAATGTAAATTTACTTTTCCATCTTTGAACTTATCATTGCTGTTGAATATTTATTCTAAGTAAAGTAAGTTTATTAATCCAGTCACCAATAGTCCAGCAAGCCTGACTTTTGAAATTTCTTGGTCTAGCCAAAGATAATACATTGCCTCCCAATGCTGTGGTTTTTTCCCTCCATGGCAGATCAATGAATACTTGGGTCAACACCTCCCCATCCATACAGTATCTACCGCTGGGCATTCACTGTTTATTTCAGCAACCCACATGCTAGTAGAAGGGTTAGCGGGTGTGTATTGTGGCACAACCAGCCTCACAGTACTGACTGCTGCCAGGGAAGGGAAGAGTGTAGGAAGGATGTTGATTGGGTTAAGATAGGGAGGGATGGAAGGATTTATATGAAGGATGTGAGGGTTGACAAACAATACTTGACTGGTGGAAAATGGCTTTCCAGACACATTATCAAGCCGTGATAAGCACTCCCTTGTTTTATGTTTACAGGATATAACACAAGTTGTTTCGTATTCTCAGACATGAAAGACTATGTTGTTCTGACAAGAAAGTCTTCTATAAACATGTACTGTACTGTATTTGTATTCATTACAGTGTCAGCTGGAATGAAATTCAAATAAAGCATGACACATTTGACTGAACTTGGGGTGGATGGGATGGGAGAGGGGGAAGGATATTAATAGGGATAAGAAAGGGAAGGGAACTTATATTATTTATAGGCTACTTTCTTGAGTATCTGTTTCTTCGTCATAAATAACACTAATAATCATAGTTTTCACACCCTTCTGCTTCATCAGTCTTTTCTCCAACCTTCTTCAGGAACCTCCAGAATCCTCCACTACTACAGTAGCTGTCTCTCAAGAATCTGTTAAGATCTGAGTATGGATGAAATATTGTATATACAGTAGGGTCCCGAATAGCGTATGACCAAATAGCTTGATTTACAAACAGTGCGAGCTTCAAAATATTCTACAATTAATTATTTAGTTATACAAGTAGGTCTCAAATAATATGACTCACAGACGAAATTGATGATATTTGATGACAAACTGTGCTACGCAAGGGAAAATCAAATAGCGCAGCTCACACTGACACCATTGATGTGTGAGGCTGTTGAAACCAGAATATAAAATCCTTGAAATCTCCCTCCCCTGTACAATAGCCCCCATGATAAAAGGTTAGCAACCTGATCATGTGCATTACCATATTTAACAGCTAATGTCACCCTGTGAAAAATCTTGTATTGTCCAAGCTGAATACGTATTTTGATACTGCAGAACCAGGTGATTACTTACCTGTTCAAGTAATTTCAATACCATAACACATTTAATTTAATTAATACTTTCAATAGACTGAGAGCAGAATGATAGATATGAATTAATTTACTTGGGTTGATAAATCAAATTCGAGGTGGGTGTTTTTGTGGTCCTCTCACTGTCTGTTTTACAACCCTATTAGAAGGCAGCAGTGCATTACTTGATCATTGTCATCATTTCCACCTCCTGATTAGTGCCTAACAACCTCGCCACTTCAGATATATTGACTGCTACACTTCAATAATTAATTTTTTTTATAAATTTTATAAAACTTCATTTAGTTACAATGACATGCATATACATATTCGTCTAAGACATGTTTTTGTAGTCCAAGCTAACAGCTTGACTACGTAGCCTTCATTGATGAACCAAGCTGCTTTGGTTTTGCATAATTATCGGCGCTGATGTTTTCCTTCCCCATAAACTAGTTATAATTTTGTCTTATAAGTTGTCAAATACAGTATTTTTTGATGTGGTTATTTGTTAGGTTTCAAAAGTCTGACCTCTAAACTAAACTTTGGCTGAGTCATCCACCTAATTAGATTGTTCTCAAAGGTTACATGTATAGAATAGCACAAGTTTGAATTGAAAGAGCTCATGTATCCACCAAAATCTACGGCTATCTGGGACCCTGCTCTATATGTGTCGTGATTGGGGTGTAAGGCTGGAAATGGATTACAAGAGTATTGTGTAGAGTATTTTATGAAGATGTATTTAATAGTTTGCTTTGAATTATATTTATCATTATTTTTGACACTTGAATCAAGGGATAGGCAGCCTCTTCCACTCTTAACTGGATGATGAGTAGCCATGCTGAACCATCCTTCTGCTTCACATTGCGGAATTCAAAATAAAGCAAACATATTCAAGTCAAGGCAGCAAGATAGTAAAGTATAATGGAGGACTTAACAATCGCAATGGCACAAGTGCTAATAAAAATAACAAGTAGAAATTTAACATCAAAGTTAATGTTCTTTTGTCACGTAAAGGTGTGAATTGAAGCGTTATGATGTTCTAACATGATCAAAAGTGTTAAGATCTCAAGTCACACTTCCACAAGATAAGGGACATTGACATTGATGTTAGGGTTTTTTTTCAGTATTTTAAGTTCTCAGTTTATACTGTAAATCGATGCATGGAGAGATAAATAGAATGATAAAAAGATGTGTGGAATGCTATTTTTTTTATACCGTTGAGGTAATTTTGACTTTAATCTGCTTTGTTTTTATGTATGTATATTTATTTATTCATTTGATCAATTTGGTTATTTATTTATTTATTTATTTTTTTTTTTTACGTCTTGGTCAATAGTGCCTGTAGACTTTGTTCCTGTAGGCTTTGAGTGGTTGACGTGTAGGTTTGGTTCATTGAGACTCGGATGCTCAGCCCAAGGTCGAGGTGGAACACGCACAATTTTGTTTTTATTTTTTTAATGATGCCTTTTATAGAGGTTCATGCGACTCCCTGATGCTCCCCAATGCACCCACAGTCAAAGGCAAGGTTAATATTAGCATGTGGGTGACCTTAAGCCACATAACGATTACAAGAAACACCCCAGCTTTTGGCATGACTTGAACCTGGCACCTTGAGCTCACCAGTGCCGTAAACTGACCTTGTGATCATTTGTTTGTGTATGAGAAGTGTCACAATCAATACAAGCCATTAGTTCACAAAAACTGAATTTATTTATTTTATTTTATTTTGTATCTATTTTCTTATTTATTCATATATTTATTTATTTATTTATTTATCCATTTGATATTTTTGTAGGCCAATTGTTTCTGTCCTTAGTACAACAAACTCAGGGCTTACATATTTATTGAGTATATCCATCCAACTAGCTCATTTTAAGCTAATATAATGGCACCTTCTTTTTAGTGTATTGACCATATTTATGCCATTATAATACCTATGAAGATACACTGTAGAATAAGTAGTTGTAGTCTCAAGTTGTGATTTGTACGTAGATGTGTTTTAGATTGTGTAGTTGTGTATAAATACTGTACATACTGTAAATTCGTTTTATTTGAATGAATATGAATTGTGCAAAGTTTTTATGACTTAATGCAAGTAACATCAGTCCAATTTTTTAAATATTTTTATTAATGTAACTTTATACTCACTGTGATAGTAATGTCAGCCCTATTTCAATGTAAATTAATGACTGAAGAAAGGAATTGGAAAATCTGACACCTACCATTGGAAAGAACCCACCTGGACAGTGAAAGTTTAAACATTAGTGTGTGCAAGGAAAGTTGTAAAACAAATAAAGCATTTTTTACTTTGTCCTTGTTTTCTTAGTTTCAATTCCTTGATTTCAAGAATTTATCTTAGAACTCCTTCAGCTACAGAGGCTCCTGTTCTAGAGGAAGGATAACCTACTTCTGATGTACGTATTTTCAGGAACTGTCTGCATCTAAAACTATGTAATATTACATCAGTGTTATACTTGTACTAATGTCATGTTCACAGAATATGTTTTGTCCCTTATGCATCCACTATTGTATTATGTGTGGTTTCAAGATCAATTACTCACATTTTTCATTTGGTTATGGAGTTGCACAAAAAGTTAACCCAAATAGTCATTGTCAAAAAAATGTTTAAAGTAGTTGATAAAATCAAGGATGTTTTTTGTATAATTTCAAAGAAAGCACATATGATGCATTAGTCTATTAATATTGACTTAAAGCTTTATCTATCTACTCATCCAAATGTTACATGGAGCTCATTGTTTCAAATACAAATTATTCCTCAGTGACCCTAATTCTATCCCTTTTACATCTTAAACACTTAACTGTTTTCATATAATTTTTGGATGGATTAAAACTAGTAAATGTACAAATGTCACTCTTTGTTGTGTCACAGTATAGTGACTTCTGTTTTGTATTATTTTCTATTCTATAGTCTCTTGAAGCCTCATTTCTTCCGGGAATGTCCCATAAGGGAATGGACCTAGAAGAACCTTACCTCTCCTTATCCATACACTCTCCTTACTTGTTCAAGCCTTCACCCTTTATCAGGGGAAGAGTTTTGTAGTATATGTGTTATTAATGCATGGAATGTGCTAAACTAATATACTATAATTTTGTTGAACAAGTATACTCTTACCTAATTCCCTTTTCTAAAGAAACTTCTGTAAGATATATCACTTTTCTACTCTTCTATCTACGTATTCCTCTCTATATCTGATGGATAAATTTTTTATCCCTAACTAGATTTATCTTTCTCTGATATAACCTTCCAAAAGGTGACCAATACAGAAGTCATTATTGAGATGGTCCTTGTTTCCCAAAACCATTATTTCTCCCTCACTCTTCCTTTTTAGTGTTATAATTTGCATAATTGGCTGCATTTTGAATTGCTATTTGTTTGACATGTATTCAATGTTTGTACAGGAGCATGAGTATATATATATATATATATATATATATATATATATATATATATATATATATATATATATATATATATATATATATATTGTTACGGTCACACCGTAACGGACACGGTTCTTATGCCCTAGTGCCGGGTGTCCACTTATGAACAACCCAGTCACAACCACGTTACGGGCGTGTACGAACTGTAGTGCTGATGTTTATACGTCCTTTTAACCCACCAAAGGACAAGGAAAGTCGACTATCCCGTAGGAATAGTCACTCCGAGGGCCACACGCCGGTGGCTGGACAATAGGCTTTAAACAAGAAGTGCCT
This sequence comes from Cancer borealis, assembly GCA_036785275.1. Taxonomy (NCBI): domain Eukaryota; kingdom Metazoa; phylum Arthropoda; class Malacostraca; order Decapoda; family Cancridae; genus Cancer; species Cancer borealis. The sequence continues at coordinate 67,142 of JAXIVD010001293.1, read as the reverse complement.
GGTTAAGGAATCTATGCACTCTTAGCCCCCAAACACAGCACCTACAGCCACCCCGTTAACGTTAAGAGGTCGCCAGTTCTTTTAACCCTCCAAAGAACAAGGAATCTCCCAGTAGTAACCACCTTCTCCTTACATTCTAAAGAGACTTACAGTGAGCACAAGATTACAGTGCCTAGACAAGGAGCTATCGCTCCAACCAGAATACCGCCCACAAGGTGTCTTTCCACCCACTTCTGGTTGAATAATAACTCCTCTCGACTCCAATAACACCCTGCAAAGTAGCCTCCCACGAGGGGACTCCGTACAGTGCGTTATTTGAGTCGTAATTAATCAACACTGAGACGGGATTACTCCTCGTCTGTGTTCTCAAACAAGAGGCCCCTGATGACAAGCTCTCTCACAATGAGGACAACGAAGACAACGCCGAAAAAAGCAAACAACGCCGACAAAGCGGACAAACGCAGAAAACGCCGACAAAACGCAGACAACCGCGGAAAACGCCGACAAAACGCAGACAACGCCGAAACTACTTCCCCGAGACTGAACAGTCTGACAAAATTCTAGGTGGAGTTCACCGCTAGTTAGGTGGTAATGATACTGTCACCACACTCGTCTCTGTGCTCTGGCTTGTAACCGTTTCCTCTACAGACAGGGCCCTGCTGTCTAGCTACACAAATATACCCCTTATCTAATAGGCCAAACAGATAACCCACTCCCTTAAATATGAGGAGGTTACAGGCAAAATAATGCCAATTAGTGGGGAGCTCAGAGCGCGAGGTATTCTTGGTGATGACTAGCGACTAACTGACTCTCTCACCCTCCACAGTCTGCAGCTCCCCGAGCTGAGATGCCAAATCGCACCACCGGCGCGCCGTTTCTCACACACCGCGCCCTCCTCCAGTCCGCTATAGCCTAATAACTTCTATTTCACAAAATCACCACAGGCCACAGAGACGACGCAGGACAACAACAAACATACGAGAGGATGCAGAAAGGAATTGTCTACAAGATAGGATACCTTGCAACACAAAGAAGAAAGAGGGAAAGTCAGGGAAATTAGGAGAACGAAGAGAAGATAAAACATTTAACAAGCCTCGCCTTAATACGCGCTGGCAACTCATCTCTCTCTCTCTCTCTCTCTCTCTCCCGCCACGCCTGGCTCCTGGCTGGATAACACGTGGTCTCCAGACAGAAAGGCGTAACACACAGACATGTCACGTAGACACGTCTCCAACACTTCCCGTAGGGTGGGGCCCGCAACACGCCACAAAGGCATAACCCACAAACATAAAGAATGTAACTCTCTTCCATGTCCAGTCGCACCCAGCTGACACAAAGCACACTCCCACGCACATGGAAAAAACACACCCTCCACAACACCGTTCATGCCTCTCCAGTCGACACTACTATCACTGGCCGAACCCGCACAGAGTGTCATAGCCTCAGCGTGGCCTTCCTCCTTACCCGCCTAACATTCTTCCTTCTCGCTCTCAGGGAATCTTCATTCCTCTGTGGGGCTTGACTCCCATCTTCACTAGACGATGTTATGGTGACGGGCGGGGCCCGCAACAATATATATATATATATATATATATATATATATATATATATATATATATATATATATATATATATATATATATATATATATATATATATATATATATATATATATATATATATATATATATATATATATATATATATATATATATATATATATATATATGTGTGTGTGTGTGTGTGTGTGTGTCTGTGTGTATGTGCGTGTATATATTATTCTTTTCTTTTTTTCTTCAATTACATATTGATTTTTTTAACTCTTGAAATTTGTCTCAGACAAAACGATTATTTATTGAAAACACTAGTATGTAAATGGTACTTATTTCATTGTATGATATGTGTATACTATCTTTGTTTTGTATCCTCAGAAGACCCAATTGCTGAACCTGAACTTCAAGACTCCCATTGGGCTTGCTGCTGGGTTTGATAAGCATGGGGAGGCTGTGGAGGGGCTGTGGAAGATGGGCTTTGGCTTTGTGGAGGTGGGCTCAGTGACACCTGAACCTCAGCCTGGTAACCCACAACCTAGGGTGTTCCGCCTTACCTCAGACTCTGCTGTTATCAACAGGTGTGTTGATGAGACCGGTGAACAGACTAACATTCCTGATGGCATGTGTTTCATGTTTTAAAGTTGCAAATTAGTTAGTGAACTTTGATAGGACATTAAAAACACAGTAATGTATATTGTATTGTGAAAATCGACTTTAAAACCTCATTTTTTAAAATTTACAATAGGTGAAGACTTAGAATTTTAACTACATACTCTAAAAGTAGAGTTGATACATTGCTAATTGGAATGAGCCTCACATCCTTTGACATTTTCCAAATCTTATGCATCACTGACCCCAAAACACAAACCATATCTGAATTCACTTCATAAAGCCTGTAATGTGAAGTCATTCAATTGACTAACTGAAAATAGGATGCAGCCTTCAGTGTCATGAATTACCCTTAACCAACCTCTTCCATTTTGTTATGCCATCTACTAATAATTTTGCTTCCACTAGTTCCGTTCTTTTTTGTCATACATTCACTCACTATATCACACCATCTTGGTTTGCTTCACTTCCTTCTACCACCAAATTTCATCACAGATACGTTTTTTTTACGCTATTTACATAATTTTTTCAATGTGTTCATACCATCTTGAAACACTTCTCAATTCTAGTTACATTATTTTTGTATACCACAAATTTCATGCGTGTCATTTCGTAATTCTGTATACTTTGTACTACTTAAGCTTTCCAACATATTCATCTTCAAAGATCTCATTCAATATTTTATCCTTATATTTATGCCATGTGATGATATAAGTGTAAAATAATAGTCTAATAGTGATTTTAGTTTAAAATATTAAAAGTCCATTAAACCAACCCTTCTAAGTATGTTTCTCAGTTAATCTTGTGTATAAGTCTTTCTGACTGTAACTTTTCCAGAATCATTACTCCCAAGTTTTTTTCTTCCTTAGTTTTATTAATCCATTAATTTCTCATTGAATAAATTATGGTTTGTCTCCTACTACTCTTGCCCATTTCCATAACTGAATTTCTTGCATTAAACTCAATTCACCATCTTTGGTTCGTTCCATTCTGATATCTTATCCAAATCCTTTGCAGCACTGATTTATTTTTCTTAGCAACTTTATATTACTTGCAAATAGACTACACTAGTCACTCCTTCCACCTTATAATTTATGTGAAGCAAAAATATTACTGGTGTCAGGACTGACCCTTGAAGGACTCCACCTGCTACTCTGCAGCATTCTGACTTTTGTTTCCTTACTACTGTTCTTGACTCCTCAGATAATCTTCCATCCAATTTAGAGTCCACCCTTGTTTTAGTTTCTTGAGAAATCTTGTGTGGTACCACCATGTTAAATGCCTTCTTTAGGTCAAGATAAACAGAATCAATCTGTAGTGGTAGGACAGTCAACATCAACCAAACTCCACTTGGACCATGGTGGTCATTATGGTCTAAAGTGCCATCCATATACCTTGAGTCTTGTGTCAAGGGTCCAATTCATAGCCACAGCTTACTTATGGCTCGCCGTTTCCATTCTATTTTATAGTCTTTAAAGCCTCAGTTCATCCTGGAACGTCCCACAAGGGAATAGTCAATTTAGATCAATGGATCAATTTGGCAGTGATTGAATTACATTAAACTCTTCTCAAAGAACATTGTAGTTAAACAAAACCTATTTCAAGGAACACATCTTAAATTCAGAGTTATATGACGCACCCAATATAATTCAATCAATATTTTCAGAAGTGTTTTCACTAAATCAAATATATATTCATTGACCTTATCTATTTCTAGATTTTCACATCATCACAGCAAAGCTATAATCATCAATAAGCACTTTATCACGTGTGCAGAGTTCATCAGATACTTATCCTAGTAATTGTTTTACTCAGACAGTGAAGTATGTTCGTAAAACTATTCAATTGTTCGCATTTGGGTTTCCAAACACTCCCTATCCCCCTTATTCTCACGCCAGCACATCCTTTAAGTTGTCACTTCTCCATCTCTCTGCCAAACAGCAGCTGCAGTAGCAGAGATAAGTCAACTTCAAGAGTTACAGCAGCCAAGCCGCCATGAATACTCACATATACTTTTCTCTTTCCATTATATTACTTGGTATTATTTACTTAATTCAGAATTATATTATAAGAACAAGAGTGTATTTAGCTTAAGTAAAATCCTGTATATTTAGTGTGTATAATTATATTCTCTCAACTTAATTTCTTTTGTGATAAAAGGGTGTATTAAGTTTTGTCCAACTTGTTCACTGCAGAAGCTTTTTGATGATTTGAGTGAATGTTATGAATAGAACAACCAATGTTGATGGATTGGATGGATTTCCTTTTTTTTTTTTTTTTTTTTTTTTTTTTTTTTTTTTTTTTTTTTTTTTTTTTTTTTTTTTTTTTTTTTTTTTTTTTTTTTTTTTCCTTCTCTCTCTCTCTCTCTCTCTCTCTCTCTCTCTCTCTCTCTCTCTCTCTCTCTCTCTCTCTCTCTCTTTTTAATACTTTGCTTGTTTTCTCTCTCCCAAGAACTACAAATTTGTTTACTGAATATCATAACTTTGTCGTCATTTTCATTAAACTTTTGATTCAATCCAAGTTTGAGAATCATGTCTAGGTAATCCCTCTCATAGATTCTAGATAATTAAATTTGCCTCATGTAAACAGCTGTGATTAAGTATCCCATAAGGTGTCTTGAGTAATTTTATTTTTTCCCATGTCCTCCCAAACTCAACTCGGCCATTAGTATCAAGTATGTGCCACGCTGCCCTTCAAACTTAATTGTCAGTGATTTTTTATAGTATTCCATTTCTATATCAAGTAACATTCAATCATATAAGTATTTTGCATTTTATATCAATTCCCTCCTCAAGCTTTACAAAATTATAGTATTAATCCCAGACTGGTGGCAGCCTTTGTTTATTATTCCCATCAATTATAATCTATTGATTCAAATTTTAATTTTATTCTTACATTGATGTGTGCAGTGAGAACATATCTTTTGTGTAACTTCAATTACATACTCGTGTCATAAACATTTTCTCTTTCCCACTTTTATCATTTTTATCATTTATCCCAAAAGTTTCCCAGCTATACACTGGTGTCTAGACAGTGGGATTTATCTATTTGTATACAACTCAAAATGAACTCCTAACACTTGTATTTCCTCCAATACTGTCCTTTGATTCACCTTTGATCATTTAATAATTTTTGTCTTTTTCTGGCTCTTGGCTTGGTACCACTTGCATGAAAATAATTACATACTAGAATGTACTTGGCATAAGATATGTATGACAGTGGCATTCCTTCCATATCAGCCATGTATAGCAGCAATAACTGTTTTATAGGTTTTTTATATACTTAGGTTATCCTTCAACTATTCCTACTCCTCTTAGGTATGGTTTCAACAGTGAAGGCCATGAGGCAGTGTTTGCTCGTCTGAGTCAGCTGCCCCCACCAGGTCAGAGGGGAGGAGCCATCCTTGGAGTCAATCTGGGGAAAAACAAAACTTCAGAGAATCATGTGAAGGACTACACTCTTGGGGTGCATAAGTTTGGTGCCTTGGCAGATTATCTGGTGGTAAATGTTTCCAGGTGAGTCATTACCTATTACTTCAACCTCAAAGGGACATATAAAAGCTTTATATGTAGGTTTAAGCAGTGAATAACTAGAAGGAAATTTTTAGTTGCACAATAACATATATAAACTACAGTAAATGTGTGCACTTGAATCACTTATCTAACAAGTGACAAGTAGCAGCCTTTCCATTCTGCCAACATTGAATACCATCATGTGATTTTAGGTATTTAGTCCCAAAATCTGTCATAAAGATATTAAGACAAAGTTATCGAAGACGAATTTAACGAAATGGAAGAACATCAAGCAAGAAAAATATGGAAATTTAAAGACAAGTAATTAAAATAATAATAAAGAACACCAAGAGGAACAAATATGTACTACGGTTTTTTCAAATATGGAAATAAATTTATCTCTGAGAATTGAAACTGGAAAAGACGGGTTAGCCAGAGCAAAGGAGATCATTATGTAGGAAAGAGAAAGGTGAAAACATAATTTGGGGAGAAGAAATTTATGTCTTGTAACCATAATGAAGAGCAAAAGCCAGATCCTGATGATAAAGTTTGAAGGGAGAAAGTGAGTACAGCTAATGGAGGACTAAAATAAAAGTTGGTTGTTAAATCAGGTGCAAGGGTATGATGAATTATTGGAAATTAGAGAATTCATTAAATGGGAATGTAATAAAAATAATACAAGCGGTAGTAAGGAAAAAAATCATGTTTTTTTTTTTTATTTATTGATTTATTGTCTGTTTATTTATGTTTTTTTTATTTATTGATTTATTGTCTGTTTATTTACCTCTAATTATTTGTAGTTTTGCTATTGGACATCAAAGGTAAGAAATGGTATACATGACAGCAGGGAAAATATTTGAAAGGTTTAATTTTACTCCATAATTATTAGTCTTAGAACAAATATTCATAATGACAGTTGTAGAGTTTAATTAGGTCTATCAGATGCTGCAACGATATTTCCAATATTTCTAATAGCTTTTGAGAAAATGAGGAAGAAAGTCATGTTTTTGAAAAAAAGATACCATTTCATTTTACTGCTTAATTATTATATTAGTCTTAGAACGAATATTCATTATGACAGTTATAGAGTTTAATTAGGTCTATGAAATGCTGCAATGATATTTCCAATATCTCTAATAGCTTTTGAGGAAATAAAGAAATTCATGTTTTTGAAAAAAGACGGTTTAATTCTACTGCGTAATTATTAGTCTTAGAACAAATATTCATAATGACAGTTGTAGAGTTTAATTAGGTCTATCAGATACTGCAATGATATTTCCAATATCTCTAATAGCTTTCAAGAAAAGAAGAAAGTCATGTTTTTGAAAAAAGATACGGTTTCATTTTACTGCGTAATTATTAGATTTAGAACAAATATTCATAATGAAAGTTGTAAAGTTTAATTAGGTCTATCAAATACTGCAATGATATTTCCAATATCTCTAATAGCTTTCAAGAAAATTAAGAAGAAAGTCATGTTTTTGAAGAAAAAAAATACGGTTTCATTTTACTGCGTAATTATTAGTCATAGAACAAACATTCATAATGACAGTTGTAGAGTTTAATTAGGTCTATCAGATGCTGCAATGATATTTCCAATATCTCTAAGAGCTTTCAAGAAAATTAGGAAGAAAGTCATGTTTTTGAAAAAAGATACGATTTTATTTTACTGCGTAATTATTTGTCCTAGAAGAAATATTCATAATGACAGTTGTAGAGTTTAATTAGTTCTATCAGATGCTGCAATGATATTTCCAATATCTCTAATAGCTTTCAAGAAGATGAAGAAGAAAGTTATGTTATGGAAAAAAGATACGGTTTCATTTTACTCTGTAATTGTTAGTCTTAGAACAAATATTCATAATGAGAGTTGTACAGTTTAAATAGGTCTATCAGATGCTGCAATGATATTTCCAATATCTCTAATAGCTTTCGAGAAAATGAGGAAGAAAGTCATGTTATGGAAAAAAGATGCGGTTTAATTTTATTGCGTAATTATTAGTATTAGAACAAATATTCATAATGACAATATTAGAGTTTAATTTGTTCTATCAGATGTGGCAATGTTATTTCCAATATCTCTAATAGCTTTCGAGAAAATTAGGAAGAATGTCATGTTTTTTTTAAAAAGATAGTTTCATTTTACCTCTCTCTGTTGTGCTTGATAGTTTTGCATATTTTCTTGAAATTAGCCCTCATTATGGCTCCCAAGAAAGTGAAAAGTAACAGTGCAAGTGGTGAAAGGAAGCTGACACCCTATAGTATAGAAATGAAGAAGGAAATAATAGAAAAACATGAGAGAGGAGTTCGTGTTTCTGACCTGGCCTCACAGTACGGGATGGCTCAGTCTACGATCTGCACATTTTTAAAGCACAAAGAGACAATAAAGGCTGCTGATGTGACTAAAGGAGTGTTTGGTAAATCAATTTAGAGTGTTTGGTTTGAGGAGTGTTCGGTAAATATTTTTTTATTTAGTTTTTTTTATTTAAAATAAACTGGAACGGATTAATTGTTTTCACGTTAATTTCAATGGTAAAAATTGCTTCCTAATTCGAATTATTTCAATTCGAATAGCCGAAAAGAACGAATAAGTTCGAATCAAGAGGCACCACTGTACATAGAACAAATATTCAATATGACAGTTTTAGAGTTTAATTAGGTCTATCAGATGCTGCAATAATATTTCCAATATCTCTAATAGCTTCCGAGAAAATTAGAACGAAATCTATTTTTTGGAAAAATTATACGGTTTAATTTTACTGCTTAATTATTATACATAGAACAAATATTCATTATGACAGTTGTAGAGTTTAATTAGGTCTATCAGAAATTGCAATGATATTTCCAATATCTCTAATAGCTTCCGAAAAAATTAGAACGAAATCTATTTTTTGGAAAAAAGATACGGTTTAATTTGACTGCGTAATTATTATACATAGAACAAATAGTAATTATGACAGTTGTAGAGTTTAATTAGGTCTATCAGATGCTGCATTTATATATCCAATATCTCTAATAGCTTCCGAGAAAATGAGGAAATGTATATTTTGGAGAAAAAAAATACGGTTCTATTTTACTGCGTAATTATTAGTCATAGAACAAATATTCAAAATGACAGTTGTAGAGTTCAATTGGGTCTAAATGGAAATGTATGTTTTCGAAAAAAAAATATGGTTCTATTTTACTGCGTAATTAATAGTTATAGAACAAATATTCAAAATGACAGTTGTAGAGTTTATTTAGGTCTATCAGATGCTGCAATGATATTTCCAATATCTCTAAGAGCTTCCGAGAAAATTAGAATGAAATCTATTTTTTAGAAAAAAATATTTGGTTTAATTTTACTGCGTAACTATTATATCTAGAACAGATATTTATTATGACAGTTATAGAGTTTAATTAGGTCTATCAGATGCTGCAATGATATTTCCAATATCTTTAAAATCTTCCGAGAATATTAGAACGAAATCAACTTTTTTGAAGAAAAAAATTGAATTTAATTTTAGTGCATAATTATTATACATAGAGCAAATATTCATGATGACAGTTATAGAGTTTAATTAGGTCTATCAGATGCTGCAATGATATTTACAATATCTCTAATAGCTTCCGAGAAAATTAGAACGAAATATATTTTTTGGAAAAATTATATGGTTTAAATTTACTGCATAAATATTTTTTATAGAACAAATATTCATTATGACAGTTGTAAAGTTTAATTAGGTCTATCAGATGCTGCAATGATATTTCCAATATCTCTAATAGCTTCCGAGAAAATTATAATGAAGTCTATTTTTTGGAAAAAAGATACGGTTTAATTTTACTGGATAATTATTATACATAGAACAAATATTCATTATGACAATTATAGAGGTTAATTAGGTCTATCAGATATTGCAATGATATTTCCAATATCTCTAATAGCCTCCGAGAAAATTAGAACGAAATCTATTTTTTGGAAAAAAAAATATATGGTTTAATTTGACTGCGTAATTATTATTCATAGAACAAATATTCATTATGACAATTATAGAGTATAATTAGATATATCTGATATTGCAATGATATTTCCAATATCTCTAATAGCTTCCGAGAAAATTAGAACGAAATCAATTTTTTGGAAAAAAAATATGGTTTAATTTTACTGCGTAATTATTATACATAGAACAAATATTCATTATGACAGTTACAGAGTTTAATTAGATCTGTCAGATGCTACAATGATATTTCTAATATCTTTAATAGCTTCCGAGAAAATTAGAATGAAATCTATTTTTTGGAAAAAAGATATGGTTTAATTTGACTGCGTAATTATTATACATAGAACAAATATTCATTATGATAGTTGTAGAGTTTAATTAGGTCTATCAAATATTGCAATGATAATTCCAATATCTCCAATAGCTTCCGAGAAAATTAGAACGAAATCTATTTTTTGGAAAAAAGATACGGTTTAATTTTACTGCGTATTTATTATACATAGAACAAATATTCATCATGAAAGTTGTAGAGTTTAATTAGGTCTATCAGATGCTGTAATGATATATCCAATATCTCTAATAGCATCCGAGAAAATTAGAACGAAATAAGTTTTTTGAAAAAAGATACTGTTTAATTTTACTGCATAATTATTATACATAGAACAAATATTCATTATGACAGTTTTAGAGTTTAATTAGGTCTATCAGATGCTGCAATGATATTTCCAATATCTCTAATAGCTTCCGAGAAAATTAGAATTAAATATTTTTTGGGGAAAAATGATACGGTTTAATTTTACTGCGTAATTATTATACATAGAACAAATATTCATTATGACAGTTATAGAGTTTAATTAGGTTTATCAGATGCTACAATGATATTTTTAATATCTCTAATAGCTTCAGAGAAAATTAGAATGAAATTAATTTTTTGGAAGAAAGATGCAATTTAATTTTACAGCGTAATTATTATACATAGAACAAATATGCATTATTATATTTGTAGAGTTTAATTAGGTTTATCAAATATTGCAATGATAATTCCAATATCTCCAATAGCTTCCGAGAAAATTAGAACGAAATCAATTTTTTGGAAAAAAGATACGGTTTAGTTTTACTGCGTTATTTTTATACATAGAACAAATATTCATTATGATGGTTGCAAAGTTTAATTAGGTCCATCATATATTGCAATAATATTTCCAATATCTCTAATAGCTTTTGAGGAAATGTATGTTTTGGTAGAAAAAAAATACGGTTCTATTTTACTGCGTATATATTAGTCATAGAACAAATATTGAAAATGACAATTGTAGTGTTTACTTAGGTCTATCAGATGCTACAATGATATATCCAATATCTCTAATAGCTTCCGAGAAAATTAGAATGAAATAAATTTTTTGGAAAAAAAGATACGGTTTAATTTTACTGCATAATTATTATACATAAAACAAATATTCATTATGGCAGTTGTAGAGTTTAATTAGGTCTATCAGATGCTGCAATGATATTTCCAATATCTCTAATAGCTTCTGAGAAAATTAGAACGAAATCTATTTTTTAGAAAAAAGATAAGGTTTATTTTTACTGCGTAATTATTATACATAGAACAAATATTCATTATGACAGTTATAGAGTTTAATTATGTCCATCAGATATTGCAATGATGTTTCCAATATCTCTAAGCTTTTGAGAAAGAGAGGAGGAAATGTATGTTTTGGAAAAAAAAAAACGGTTTTATGTCACTGCGTAATTATTAGTCATAGAACAAATATTCAAAATGACAGTGTTAGAGTTTAATTAGGTCTATCAGATGATGCAATGATATTTCCAATAGCTCTAATAGCTTCCGAGAAAATTAGAATGAAATCTATTTTTTGGAAAAAAGATACGGTTTAATTTTACTGCATAATTATTATACATAGAACAAATATTCATTATGAAAGTTATAGAGTTTAATTAGATCTATCAGATGCTGCTATGATATTTGCAATATGTCTAATAGCTTCCGAGAAAACGAACTAATTTTTATTTTTTGGAAAAAATATACGGTTTAATTTTACTGCGTAATTATTATACATAGAACAAATATTCATTATGACAGTTGCAGACTTTAATTAGGTCTATTAGATGCTGCAATGATATTTCCAATATATCTAATAGTTTTCGAGAAAATGAGGAGCAAATGTATGTTTTAGAAAAAAAAATACGGTTCTATTTTACTGCGTATATATTAGTCATAGAACAAATATTGAAAATGAGAGTTGTAGAGTTTACTTAGGTCCATCAGATGCTGCAATGATATTTCCAATATCTCTAATAGCTTCCGAGAAAATTAGAACGAAATCTATTTTTTGGAAAAAAGATACGGTTTAGTTCTACTGTGTAATTATTATACATAGAACAAATATTCATTATGACAGTTATAGAGTTTAATTAGGTCTATCAGAAATTGCAATGATATTTCCAATATCTCTAATAGCTTCCGAGAAAATTAGAACGAAATTTATTTTTTGGAAACAAGATACGGTTAAATTTGACTGCGTATTTATTATACATAGGACAAATATTCATTATGACAGTTATAGAGTTTAATTAGGTCTGTCAGATGCTGCAATGATATATCCAATATCTCTAATAGTTTCCGAGAAAATGAGGAGGAAATGTATATTTTTTAAAAATATACGGTTCTATTTTACTGCGTAATTATTAGTCATAGAACAAATATTCAAAATGACAATTGTAGAGTTTAATTAGGTCTATCAGATGCTGAAATTATATTTCCAATATCTCTAATAGCTTTCGAGAAAATGAGGAGGAAATGTATGTTTTGGAAGAAAAAATACGGTTCTATTTTACTGCGTATATATTAGTCATAAAACAAATATTGAAAATGACAGTTGTAGAGTTTACTTAGGTCTATCAGATGCTGCAATGATATTTCCAATACCTTTAATAGCTTCCGAGAAAAATAGAACGAAATCTATTTTTTGGAAAAAAGATACGGTTTAGTTCTACGGCGTAATTATCATACATAGAACAAATATTCATTATGACAGTTGTAGAGTTTAATTAGGTCTATCAGAAATGGCAATGATATTTCCAATATCTCTAATAGCTTCCGAGAAAATTAGAACGAAATCTATTTTTTGGAAAAAAGATACGGTTAAATTTGACTGCGTATTTATTATACATAGAACAAATATTTAATATGACAGTTGTAGAGTTTAATTAGGTCTATCAGATGCTGCAATGATATATCCAATATCTCTAATAGCTTCCGAGAAAATGAGGAGGAAATGTATATTTTGGGAAAAAAATACGGTTCTATTTTACTGCGTAATTATTAGTCATAGAACAAATATTCAAAAGGACAGTTGTAGAGTTTAATTGGGTCTATCAGATGCTGCAATGATATTTCCAATATCTCTAATAGGTTTCGAGAAAATTAGAATGAAATCAATTTTTTTGAAAAAAGATAGTTTATTTTTACTGCGTAATTATTATACATAGAACAAATATTCATTATGAATGTTCAAAAGTTTAATTAGGTCTATCTGATGCTGCAATGATATTTCCAATATCTGTAATAGCTTCCGAGAAAATTAGAACGGAATCTATTTTTTAGAAAAATTATACGGTTTAATTTTACTGCGTAATTATTATACATAGAACAAATATTGATTATGACAGTTGTAGAGTTTAATTAGGTCTATCCGATGCTGCAATGATATTTCCAATATATCTAATAGCTTATGAGAAAATTAGAATGAAATCTATTTTTTGGAAAAAAATATACGGTTTAATTTTACTGGGTAATTATTATACATAGAACAAATATTCATTATGACAGTTGTAGAGTTTAATTAGGTCTATCAGATGCTGCAATGATATTTCCAATATCTTTAATAGCTTCCGAAAAAATTAGAATTAAATAAATTTTTTGGAAAAAGATACTGTTTAATTTTACTGCATAATTATTATATATAGAACAAATATTCATTATGACATTTGTAGAGTTTAATTAGTTTTATCAGATATTGCAATGATATTTCCAATATCTTTAATAGCTATCGAGAAAATGAGGAGGAAATGTATGTTTTGGAAAAAAATACGGTTCTATTTTACTGAGTATTTATTAGTCATAGAACAAATATTCAAAATGACAGTTGTATAGTTTAATTAGGTCTATCAGATACTGCAATGATATTTCCAATATCTCTAATAGCTTCCGTGAAAATTAGAACGAAATCAATTTTTTGAAAAAAGATATGTTTTAATTTTACTGCGTAATTATTATACAGTGGTACCTCTTTTCGAACACCTTTTGACTAATACTTCCCAATCCGAACAAATGTTGTCCTCCAATCCGAACGCGGTCTTGCCATCCGAACACAAACACACGCGGCAGCCGACGCCGCCTTCCCGCCAATCGGCTAGTCTCGCTTGCACCTCTCCGCTGTGAACATCTCTCTCTTTCTCTCTCTGTTGTGCTTGATATTTTTGCATATTTTTTTGAAATTAGCTCTCATTATGGCTCCCAAGAAAGTGAAAAGTAACAGTGCAAGTGGTGGAAGGAAGCTGACGCGCTATAGTATAGAAATGAAGAAGGAACTAATAGAAAAACATGAGAGAGGAGTTCGTGTTTCTGACCTGGCCTCACAGTACGGGATGGCCAAGTCTACGATCTGCACATTTTTGAAGCAAAAAGAGACAATAAATTCTGCTGATGTGGCTAAAGGAGTGTTTTGTAAATCAATATAGAGTGTTTGGTAAAAAAAAAATTTATTTAGTATTTTTTATTTATAATAAACCGGAACGGATTAATTGTTTTTACATTAATTTCAATGGTAAAAATTGCTTCCTAATTCGAATTTTCTCAATTTGAACAGCCGAAAATATCTAATTAAGTTCGAATCAAGAGGCACCACTGTGTGTGTGTGTGTGTGTGTGTGTGTATATATATATATATATATATATATATATATATATATATATATATATATATATATATATATACCTACACACACACTTAAACCTGGGTTTTTATATGCCTCAGTTTTTGTACGATTCGGTTTACAACAAAATTTTGTCCCAGTTTTTGTATACATTCGGTTTTCATACAGAAAATGGTCCGTACCAAACTTGTCTGCCTGCCCGTGTGACTCGGCCACTCATTTCCCAGAATCGAGCACCCACACAAAGCATCCCATGCGTTCGTGACTCAGTCTGCCTTTGTTTCTCGTTGAGTGAGCATCACCCAGCCTGTTCATCCGAAACATTTCATAATAATCCATTGTTTTTTTGTGCTTGTTTATTGAGTGCGACTGCTAAATAAGTCACTACTGGGCCAAAGAAAGTTCCAAGTGCCTTTGCCCTTTGCTACTAAATCTGAAATATGTAGTTTTCATTTGAGAAAAACTTGATTGATTGAAACTTGCCAACATTAGAGAAAAGAAAAAAAAGTTTAAACCAAATTATGATATTGAAAGGACTACGGTGAAAGAATGATCGAGAAGATATTTTGATAATAGACAATGGAGAAACAAGGAGATCTGAGTATAAATTCAAAAAGATTAAAGGCTTATGAACAATAGAATGAATGTTTTAATTATGTTAATCAATATAGATTCTAAATTAGCATAATTCATCTTTAAAAATATTTGGAAATGGAATCAGTATGAACAAGGAATATCCATGATTTCAAAAGTTAGATGAAATTAGATATGGGGCCAGGACGGTAACTTAAATGAAATCCTGTATATTTCAATTGGCTAAAGACAATCAAATAAGTACATTCTCATGACTATTTAGGATGATAGAAGCTGCTACACGAGCAGATCATTGCTTCAGCATTACGACTTAATTACAATATATAGATTGATGAACAATCTGGAGGAAATAGATAGAAAAGACCTAATATTAAGAACAAAAGGAGAGTCCAGAAATTTGAAAGGACACAAGAAAATATTGCAAAAAGGAATTTATTTGAACGATTTAAAAAAGTACAGTTTTCCCAAAAGAAGTATAAATATCTGGAATGGACTGAAGAAAGAGGTGATAATGGCAAAGAATGTACATCAACTGAAGGGAAAACTGGACAAATATAGATACGGAGACAGGACCACATGAGTGTAGCTCAAGCCATGTATACTACAACTAGGTAAATACACTTAGAAATAAACTAGAAAGAGAAAAAAAGTTAAAATATTACCTGTGTGAACTGGAAGACTACTGAAAAATCAAATGATATCAGTTCAAGGAGAAACAAGACCCAGTTCTACTTTTTTTTAATTTATTTATTTATTTATTTATTTATCTTTTTTTTTCAACTGATTTGTATTTTGCAGTCCCAATACCCCTGGACTAAGGAATCTACAAAATCGGGATCAGTTGGAGAAGCTGATAGAGGCAGTGATAGCTGCACGTGACAGCCTACCAGGTACCAACAGGCCATCGCTTCTCCTCAAGATTGCACCAGACCTTACTTCGACAGACTTGCAAGACATTGCTGCTGTTGCTATGGAGAAAAAGGTAATTTTCTAAGACTAGAATCACATTTCATTTAAATTGCACTTAATTTTCATGCATGAATTACTTGATTGTGTGGAGCTCAGTAGTAAACTTGACATTGGAATCATTGCAAAGTAGAGATGTAGAAAGAAAGGGGAGAAGAGAATCATTACAAAAATTTATAGGTGAAATGTTGAGAGGAAAACCTAAATGAATGGAAAGATGATGTTAATTAAAGAATTTACTAGAGTGAATGAAGTTTTGCCCATTCAAGTTGATGAAGAGGATGAAACATAACTAAAAAGAGCACAGTGAGATGGATGTGAAATGCTGTCGAAGGTGATCCAGTAAATGAGGAATTGAGAAGCAGACTCAAGATTGAGAGTATCAGTGAAGTAATGAAAACTGGAACATTATGTTTTTGTTTACCCATGTGGAGAGAAGAATAAGAATAACTATGTGAAGCATGTTAATCATTTTGAAGTTGAAGGTAGAATCCACGGGAGTAGGCCAAGCAAGACATGGAATGAAGTCCCTAGTGAAGAAGGCTTAGAAAGAAGAGGAATTGATAGACAATTTGCATATATCCATGCAGGTTGATGAGCTGCTATCAAGTAACAAAAGTTGAGCCGTGTAAAAATGGAACTTCCCTTACAAAATTATAATAATGATCTAACACAGGCACTGACATCTACATCAGATATTTTGCTCTATCTACTAACTCTCCACCGACTCCCATATTAGAGAAACCACATATACAGAAAGATTGAAGCCCATGATTATTGACTAACATCACTCACATCACTTCTTTACCTCAATTTTTTCTTTAACATTTTATGTACAATAGTTTTGGTGATAGTGGTAAAATATTGCCAAGTGTTCTGTTTGACGATTATACACTCATGTGAGAAAATATTGGCCCATAAATTATGCGTCAGTTATGTTTTCTAATATCAACTTTTATAGAATTACTTAAAACAGCTGTTATATAGACATATTTTTACATCCTTTATCAATTAGTATAGATGTAGGTGGCATCATGTAGAGGAGAAAATGGCAAGCTTGCTATACCAATTTAAGCTGGGTATTGCCATTGTCTTGGACACTATGATGTAGATCTACATTATGCTACAGAGTGAATACTTACATCTGACTTAGATTTTCATCGTTGGCATCTGAGGGGCTAAAACACATCTCATATTTGATCTCAAATCTACCTTGTTTTATGCCTTCTTCTGGTCCTTTGATAATATTTTTTTTAATTGTCATTATTACTTCCGCCAACAAAATGCACCATAACATTTCAAAACTTCACCACCCTAAGTATCCACTCCATTAATGCCTTAAAAGTTAATGTCGAAGGTCAACGTCAGCAAAAATTCATGGATATCAGCGGCGTTGGTGGAGGTACTTGTGATCTTGTGAGTGTCCCTGATGATCTGCAATATCTCTTTGTTTAAATTCACAATGTTTGTAAATCAGCAGTCGACCCTCGATTCAACTGACTAATGCAGAGGAAACTCTGTCCGTTGGTTGGTTAATCTTTACGGACTTCTACCTGGGCGCCTGCCACCTACCGGACTTTCTTTTACACTAACGGACTTTAGTCCTGATCTGGGTTGATTGTCTGCCAGCGGACAGAGTCCATTAAATCAAGCATCGACTGTATTTGAAGAAAAAAAAATTAGTTTTAGTGTAAAGTCGGAATAGAATTTGATTCCAAAGTTATGTTATGATTACATGGTTTCTTATGTAATGAAAAAACCCTTTTACAGGTTGATGGACTGATAGTAACGAACACCACTGTGACACGTCCATTGTCTCTGAAGAGTGCAGAGCAGGAAGAGGTTGGAGGATTGAGTGGTCAGCCCCTAAAAGACCTTTCTACACACATAGTCAAAGAAATGTACTGCCTAACTAAAGGTTTGACTCAGTCATTACAAAACTATTCACCATGTAGGCATTAGCATAGCAAAAATTATGAACTCATTTCAGCAGGTTAACAAAATGTGGTTCAATTATTCATGTTTAGACAATCTTTCATGAACCAGACTCCTTACAAGCTGGAAAAAAATACATGAAAAAGCTACATCAATGTTGACCTTACTATTAAATATGTAAGTAAAGGTATATATACAGTAATGGGATTCAGCCGGTTCGCACCAGTTCCTAAGAATTTCATTAATCCCGAGAACCGGTTGTTAGCTTAAATCAGGGTTTCTCAATCTTTTTTCCCCATGGACACCTTTTACTTATAATTTATTTTGGTAGACCACTCATAGATCTGTTACTGGCTTTTGATGGTCAAAAACACCATTAGAATCAGATTTGATGTCAGGTGGAGCAGAACACAGGTTCAAGACGAACATTAGCTATATTTCCCAAGTAATTTGGAGTTGGTAACACTAAGCACAACATTATCACAATTGGTAATAGTCTAATGGATAACATTTGCAACTACCCAAACATTTTAATAGTCACCAACCATATACAGTCTACTCAGTATTAATTATGCTTTAACCATTATTTAGACATTTATTTTAAAGTTGGGAAAATAACTAAAATTAATCATTTCACTTGTTAGACTATAGCATGTGACAACCCAAAGATCAACCTTTGCACGTATAATGGGCCAGCCAGCATGGTTTGCAGCTATAGACTGTGGTAGTGAGAGAACCTGTTGTTAGTGAGACCTGTAGTGACAGAACCTGTTCTTAAAATTTTGGAATACCACTAATATATATATATATATATATATATATATATATATATATATATATATATATATATATAGACAGTGCCCTAGTGGCTAGTGGTTGGATAGACGAGCTCAGCATTGTGCTAATAAGAAGAAAGAGATTATTACGATAGAGTTGAAGAAGGAAATAATCGAAAACCATGATAGAAGAATGCGTGTAGTGGACTTAGCACTAATTGTTACTTCTTTTTTCCATTCCTCTGTTCAGTTTTTTTCTTGGATACTACCTTGCATGTGCAGGAAACTGCCAGCTTGAAAATAAGTAGATGAATAGATATACCTGTGGATAAATCATAGATACTTAGAACCACCCTCTTAATCTTACCAAAAGTCCCTAATATATGGACTAATGAGTGTTTCTTTAAATCCAGGTCAGGTACCCATCATAGGGGTTGGTGGGGTAGCCTGTGGCTGTGATGCTTATGAAAAGATCCGTGCAGGAGCCAGCTTGGTGCAACTGTACACTGGCCTTGTGTACCACGGCCCACCACTGATTGCCAAGATAACAGAGGAACTGGAGCTCCTCTTAAGGTAAACATGGCGTACTGTGGGATCGTTGTATCTTGTTTGTTTCTAAGAATAACTTTAATTACAATCTTCATTTCACCTGTATTGATGCACAAGAATAACAGACACCATAAAACCTTTTTGCCTATACTAAGGTATCTGCGGGACTACAGACTATAACTAGTACACTACATGTAGGAGAACAGGAACAGGATAGGGATAAACTTTGTTTATTCCTGTCCTTGTATATTCTAATCCTTTCATTCATTCAAAAAACTTGAGACACTGGAGGACATCAGGTATATTTACCACACTTTCAGGGCTGTGATAGGAAACTTTTTTTTTTTTTTTTTACCTGTCTGGTCTCCTTAATCTAAGTGTTGATTCTTCATCCATACAAATTCAAGCTCTAACCAAACTCCTTTTCTACACACAGAAAAGATGGTTTCAATTCAGTAGAGGAAGCAGTTGGTGCTGATGCTCACAAGTAAGGCATCATGGACAGCCCATTGCAGCTGGTTCTGAAATGAGGTTTGTAACTTCTCTGAACAAAGTAGTTAATGACATTAGTGGGTACTCAGTAGACCAGTCATGTCTATTCATGGAAGGTTTTAAAGCAACACTTTATATTTAAGAACCCTACTTGTATTCTTGCTTGGCAGTCATTTCCTCCAGCCACACTTATACTCATCTCCTTTATCTTTATATAAGGGAACTACACATGCACTCGTCCAATCAACTGGTACCATACTGGTCACAAAACACCTTTAACTATCTTACTAAACATTCACACTTGTACTGCCACTTTTCAAACATCCTACAGCACACCCATCTAACCCTGTTTTCATCTCCATTACCTTTACTTCCTCTTTCGTGATCTGTGCATTATTCAACCCCCCTCGTCTAATCTTCACCCACCTCATACATTCTCAGCTTTCCCTCCACAAGGAAGTGGTTGGACATACCTCCCCCTTCCTCTCTCAAAACTCTCTTAGCTAACAACCGTCTTATTACGTTCCTCCACACAATAACATAGTTCATCATTGATCTATCTACTACCCTTCCATTGTCTTGTCTCATCCTTGTATATTTATGTATATCCTTCTTGAACAAGGTGTTTCCAACCACCAACTCTCTCTCTACGCAATCATATCATTCCGTTTCCATTTTAATTTCTCCCAGGAACCCCGGGCCTACCAATCACGTTTTCAATTACCTCATCACCAACACGAGCATATGGACCTCCTAACAAGTCTCACTCACATTCTCTCCAAAACTCTGCAAACAGTCATCCAAATCATTCCTTTGTTTCATCCCTTACACTACCAAGGGTATGTGTGTGTGTGTGTGTGTGTATCTGTCGATACATAAAACATATATTTTTGAATTTACTTATGATGCTAACAGTTTTCCTCTTATTTCTCTTTCATTTTTTTTTTCGCTCTCTCTCTCTCTCTCTCTCTCTCTCTCTCTCTCTCTCTCTCTCTCTGAATAATTGCAACATTTATCTATATTTTAAAGGCGGATAAAAATAAACCTATAAGACATAATCTAAATATACAAATAGGTGTGTGTGTGTGTGTGTGTGTGTGTGTGTGTGTGTGAGAGAGAGAGAGAGAGAGAGAGAGAGAGAGAGAGACACATAGAGAGAGAGAGAGAGAGAGAGTGTGTGTGTGTGTGTGTGTGTGTGTATAATAATAATATTAATATTAATAATAATAATAATAATAATAATAATAATCGGTTTATTCTTGAGGCAGTCAAGGACTGAAATTATACATTCGGGTGTGTGTGTGTGTGTGTGTGTGTGTGTGTGTGTGTGTGAGGAATAGCATCAGGTGACAGACAGCAGGGACTATCAGGTCACCTGACACCTGACCTGACTCGTCTCCTCAAGCCATCTACACTCATCAAGCATCCACTTACAAACATTAACTGTCCACCCCAAGTTTTGTGAAACAAATCAGTAACCTGTAAATCCCATGTATACACCACATAACTACATTTTGTTCACCATAAGGCGCTAACACTGGCTTGACGCCGATAAGTTTTTTTTTTTAACAATGTTTTTTTTTTTAATAAAAGTATTGAATCTGAATCTGAATCGAGAGAAAAAAAGAGAGAGAGAGAGAGAGAGAGAGAGAGAGGAAGATTATTTGAGGAGATTAAGATGAAGGAGGGGTCACTGGAGGTCAGCCAATGACAGTTCTCAAGAAAAAGGAGGTTGACATATGTCGCTTGATTCGGTATTTTGGTTAGGAAGAGTCTGGTGTACTCTTCCTGCGATCACTGTGAATCTTAGGGAGAGCCTTGTACAGTTTCCAGGGGACTGTACATATGTATGTGTATGTGTGTGTGTGTATATATATATATATATATATATATATATATATATATATATATATATATATATATATATATATATATATATATATATATATATATATATATATATGTAAATAAAAAACAAAACAACTAGCCCTTCAACATTAACAAATAAGGGAGACAAAATGGAGAAAATGATACAATACAGTATTGGCCTCTTCTGCTGCCTTCCTGCTTTGTGGGAATATAAATGTTTCTTAGGGAAGGTTTTCATCTCTGTCCTTGTTCGTTTTAAATGTTTTATATTACTTAGGAAATATAAAAATATACTATATTCTAAATCCCTGTCTCAAAGAAAAACACTTTTGTGCCTGTTGAGGCCTAGTGACTCATACAAGTCCCATTAAAACTCATTACTTGACCCCACTCACAGGATGAAAAACTGTACATCCAATATGGAATGGTGATTTTGTAATTAGTTTCCACAAAAAAACTCAATAAACCACCTCAGAATTATGGCAACTGCATTAAAAATCTTTCATGAGGATTGCCAATTTTTGCACTTTATTGCAATATATGCTGACTTTACATTGCATGTGGAATCTACAAAACACACCTTATTACAACAAACTCCACAAATCCTATCTCACAGCCACATGTATTATAAAGTAAAAATTCTTTTAAGCCTTATTCCTTTATGGAGACACCTATGTTGTCATCTGTAATTTCTGTCCATTGCTTTCTCTTCCACAAGCTCTTAAGTCCTTATGTATCTCCCCACAATAGTCTCTCCACCTGAGTTGCAGTGTGTGTCTGGATCTAACCCTCCACTGTTTGCCTTATTGCCTTCATCTCAGGTTGTTCCTTCCATTCTTCCCAACATTCTCATACCATCTCAACCTTGCTTCTCAAACCTTTTCTGCAATGGATACTTCTTTCTCTCGGTGATATTCCCAGTACCCATCTCAGCATTCGCATCTCTGTTCTTTCCAATTTTCTTAATTTTTTCTCAAATTCCAAGTATAAAAAAATGTTCCTGTACAAAATCACTTATTCATGCAACACTTTATAGATAACATTTTCACAAGAAATAACAGTAACATTTGTCCCGATGTTGCACACTGAAGGATCCCAGAGCTCTGCAGCTCTGGGATCTGGGAGCTTTGAGGATTCACATCTTGGCCTGAGGGCGGAGGAGGGGTTGCAGCTTCTGGGTAAGCATCACATTGCCTGTAACCTTGAGCTTGCCAGACATGAAGGCTTTCTGGGGGTTCAACTTGCCTATCCCCAAGTCCATCATGTCTTCATCCTCCAGAGTGAGGGTCACGTTCGGCTTAGCATTATCCTTGGGTGGGCCTACATAAACCTCCCCAGGGGCTTTCCTCAGGTCTACAGCTGTCAAAAGAATGGTGTTAAAATTTGTGAAATGACTACATCCCTTAGTTAATTCAATAAATGCAATTTTCTTACCCATACTGATAGAACATTTTAAGTTTTTCATAGAAAGTAGATACATGTTTTTTATTAATTATTACTGGCATTGATATGCACACTTGTACAGCTTTTCTCAATTACATGTATTCAAAGTTTTCATTACTATATTTTATATATACTCATATACTTTATTTACTCATCAGAATATATTCAGAACACAGTTGCCTCTGTTTCAATTGCAGCTGTGAGAAACAAACCAACATTGTTCCAGTTAGAATAGCATGAAAATTTCTGCATTCATACATATACAGTAAACTTTTGATTATCCGAAGGTCTAAGATGTATAAATGTCCATTATCTGAAAAGTAAGCCTTTTGCGGCTCAAATACGATAACCATAACATTCAAAGATTTATCTGGCAGGCAAAACAAGTTTTTGAGATGGCTGCTGCCTGATCAAAATCATGATCATGATCAAGAAAACACTGCAGATGAAGACACCCATGGATGAGGCAGACAAGGACAAGTCACCAAAGAACACAAGACCCAAGGCTTACTCACTCACAAGTCAGCCAAGGCTAACCCACCCAGGACTGAGTCATCTGAACCTTATACATCCATTGTCAAGCCACCCAGTGCCGTGACAATGATATCTGGCTCTGAGGACTCTGATATGGAAGAGATTTCAACAAGAACAATATCCTTAGGTTAAGTTTATGGAATAATATTTAAGTACAGTGAGAAAAATTAATGGTTCAGTTCATAAGGAATAAGACTATTGTTTACATTTCATAGGTTAGTACCATTGAAAATGCTATCAATCAGACAAAATTGTATCGAATAAGTTGGAAGGGTGATGTATGCATGGAAGGTGGATTACAAGTGCATTTCTGAAGGATCTTACTCAATAGTAAGTAAGGTACTGTTATATTATGTATTAACCAAAATTTTATTATACTGCAGTACTTTATCACGTATAATTTATGCATGTATCTCATATTGCTGTCATTCTATTATCCAAAAATTTAGTTTTAACAAAAGTTCTGAATTCCTGTGGATTTCAGAAAATTGACAGTTTGCTGTATATTCATTTGAGAGGTTACATAATAGAGCTGTATCCCAGTACAAGACATTGAAGAAGGCAGCCCACAAAATGAAAGCAGAGGCACGTCCAGCTGCAACTACGTCATCTTCCTGTAAGAAATGTGGGAAACAGCAGCATGGCCCCAATGGTTGTCCTGCCACAGAAGCAACATGCACCAGTTGTGGCAAAACTGGTCATTAGTCCCACACGGAGGATTGCCCAGCCCAGAGCGCCCAGTACAGGGTATGTAACCGGTACAGACATTTTGACCAAGTGTGCAGAGCTTTGCAACCCAAGCATCAGCAACCTTTGAAGCCTAGGAATCCAAAGCCAGGGAAAGAACCACGCTCCACCTTCCACGTAGTGCGAGCCCAGTAACTCATCGGAAACCCCAAGCCTCCGAAGCAGCAAGCCAGCAGTGTAAGGCGAGTCAAGTCAACAGCACGTGAGAGACCTATGCCCTCTCCCACCATCAGTGTTTTCGTCACACACACTGGAGTGTTGGGAGGTGATACCTGACACCGGTGATAGGCCTACAGCACCTCAAGAGTCTGGGCCTCTCCAAGTACGACCTCGACCCACCCCCGTCATTGCTGACAGCTCTTAAATGCAGAGCTGGGCACTTGCATCACCAGTTGCGCCATTGCGTCGATGACGGAACGACCATTTCATCGACGCTTAACGCAATGACGCTAAAGTTAAAAAAGCGTCGCGATGACGCTGGCGCAAATACATTGTCGCAAATAAAATTTTGCGTCATTTTCCCCAGCTCTGCCGCTGTGGAACGCATCTTCTCTACTGCCGGAGACATAATAAGACCCAAGAGGTCCTCCTTGACTGCCAATAACTTCGAGGAGCTTGTGTTCATGAAGGGGAACATGGACCTCTTGTAGTTTAAGTTTGTACTAGTGTGATACTATGGTTATGATACAGTAACAAAAATGAAATTAATCAACTAACTAAACTAAGTAACTAATAAGTATAATAAAATAAAAATAGATCAGGCTGAGTTTTACTTTTAATTGAATAATCCAAATAATATCAAAAACAAATTAATAAATTATTAAAATAAATCAACTATATAAAAAATCAATTGAATTATGAAATATCTATTTTATAGTATTTTCTATCATATATATATGATGTTTCACGTAAATTAGATTCATTAGTTAAGATTACCATATCCGCCAGCGACGCAATGTTGCAATGACGCGAAAAAAAAAGACGCAACTTTTTTTTGGGAAAAACGACGGATTGACGCCGACGCAACGCCCCCCCGGCAATGACGGATTAATGTTGACGCAATGCCCCCAAACGAGTGACGCGCCCAGCTCTGCTTAAATGCCGGCCGCTTTGGGCTCCTAGGCTGAGCTGACCTACGGTGCTCTTTTTTTGCACTGGTTAGATAGATGTGCAAAGCTCCTTGGGTACGCCCTTGTCATGAGAGCATTGCCGAGACTTGGGTATAGTTCCCGAGGATTTCCCGCAACAAATCAGGACTGGCAACAGGGTAAGGAAATCAACGAGCATCAGACCAGAGGGAAGCATGCAGAGCTGCAAACATACAAGTGCCGAAGCTTCCCCATCCCAGGTCGCAGTGCCACCACTTCCACTGGTTTAGCACCACATCCCCTGAAGCTGTGAAGGCATACTTCCTTAAGGAGTTTGCAGACCTGTTAGTGACAAAGGAGGACCAGCGAGATGCACTGCTGAAACCCATGTCAGGTCCGCCCACGTGAATCCACTTAACCGAAGACGCACAGCCCTTCACCATATACACTCCACATCTGATTCCCCCACCTTACCAGGATCTGGTGGTCTCAGCTGGACTCTATGGTTGTTCAAGGCGTCATCACACTGGCTGGCAATGGCACACATGGTGCCACCCCATGGTCGTCGTTGCGAAGGCTAATGGCGTACGGATCACCACGGACCTGTCCAGGCTCAACAGCCAGGTTTCACGTCCCGCCCATATAGAGTTCACCTACAGGCTCGGTACTTCACCACCATAGACGCTTTATGCGGGTACTGGCAGATTCCTTTGGCCGAGGAAGACCAGCCATTGACAACATTCATCACTCAATATGGCTGCTTCCGCTACCTCCGAGGTCCTATGGGTTTAGCTGCCACAGGAGACGCTTTTTGTCGACGAGGTGACCTTGCACTTCAGGGAGTGCTGCAATGCATCAAGGTGGTAGACAACATCTTATTGTATGACGAGGATTACAACCTCCGTTGAGTCAATGAAGTCCTCGCCAGATGCAGAGCACATGGGATCACCTTAAATGCTGAGAAGTTTGTTCTGGCCGCACTAAAGGCTCGCTTCTGTGGCTACCAGCTTTCCCGTGATGGCATCGCGACAGATCCTGAAAAGCTTCGGGCTATCACGGACTTCACCAAGCCAGCCACCTTGATAGACTTGCAGTCATTCATGGGCCTGGTAAACCAGCTGGCAGAGTTCTCACCCAACATATCCTGTGCTGCTGCTCCTCTCCGCCCATTGATAAGTCCAAAGAGAACATTCATGTGGACTGCTGACCACAATCAGGCCTTCCAGAGGGTCAAGGAGGCCTTATCCAGTTCACCCTCCCAACCGTTCTACAGACAGACGCCACACATCTATACGGTCTGAGATACGCTCTCCTACAGAATCATGGCAAAGGACAGTTCAGAGACATCCAATGTGGCTCACGTTTCTTAATGAATACCCAGATCCGCTACGTCACCATGGAATTGGAGTTACTGGCAGTAGTGTGGGTGATGATGAACTGCAAGTTTTACCTCGCAGGGCTCCAATACTTGTGACTGACCATCACCCTTTGGTTCCCATCCTCAACAGCTATTCCTTGGATGCCATCAACAACCCTCGTCTCCAGCATCTGAAGATTTCAGCATTCATCTTCACCACAGCCTGGCGTCCAGGCAAGGAGCTTTGCATTCCTGATGCCTTCTCTCGCTCTCCAGTGAGCAAGCTGACGGGCAAAGATGAACTTGGATGCTGAAACCAGCTTCTCCGTCAGGAGCATCACTTCACAAGCATGTGGAGTCTCTGGTCACCGATGTCGACTATGGCGCTTCTGGGCAATTGACCGACGTAGCCAGTGAGTATCCTACCTACTCCGAGCTCTTTCAGTGTATCAGGAGAGGGTTTCCAAGAGAGCGCTACACTCTACTCAATGCGGTGCGTTCGTATTGGAAACTACGGGACGACCTTGTCCTGTACGGTGCCAGTGTCGTAGTCACAGCTGCCCTCCGCCATCATGTCTTGGCCCGTTTGCACGATAGTCACTGCAGGGCAGAGGCCACCAAGTGCTGGGCACTACAAGTGGTATACTGGCCTAGCATTAATTAAGACATTGTGAACGTAAAACTTTATCATTAGAAATATAATGGGCACAAAAGCTCTAAAAATGGCGCAAAACACACTGAACAATCCTGTGATGGCACAAGAAAACTCATAAATACCCAGAATTATTGCTATGAGGAATTTTTGGGCCTTCCCACAAATTATGAATTCCAACAAAATACTGTAGATCCACCGCACATTCCCCTCAATGGACTTCACCTGGCTATACCCTTACAAGCTGTTCCTCAACAAAACGCATCTTTGCAAACTGCACCAAGGAACATAAGGTCTTCTTCTAAGACTACCCATGCCATTCTTACAAATTCATATCAGTTTATGGATAAGAAAACTTCACTTTGCTCCCCTCGAGTGGTACCCGACCAGTCCCTCGAGGCCTCTGCTGCTGGTCGCTCCCCCCTGACGCCTCTGCCTGCCCAGTGGACCTGGCCTCGACTTCTCTGCCTGTTCCTCAGACCCCTATTACTATATCACCTTCTACTCCCCCTACTCTCCCTTGTACCCTTGCCCTCTCCACAGCTTCTTATGCTACTCCATCCTATGCCCCACCTCCCGCGTCTTCTCTCCCTCCTACTACCACCATCCCACCTCCCCCAGGGTTCGGTCCTCATTGTTCCTCATCCTTCTCTACCCTTTGTGTGACTTTACCCACACCCGCGATCAATGCCCTGCTACTACCCAGCGCTGCTGTAATTGTGGTGGCCCTCATAATGCTCTCTACCGCAGCTGTCCAGCTTATAAGTTTGAGGCTGAGGTCGCTGGTATTCGCTTCCGTGGCGGTCTCACATTATGTGAGGCACGTCAGGAAGCCCATTGCCTAGGCTTCACCCCCTCTCCTCGCCATGTCGCTGCCTCTGCCTCTGCCTCTCACTCTCCAGCTACGTCCTCTTCTTCCCGCCCCGGTCCTCGGCCCCCCTCCCCTATTCCTCCTTCTACCCATCCCTCTCCTCTACCTCCTTCCTCTTCCTTCTACCCCTCACCCCCTCCATCCTCCATCTCCTGCTCTAATTCTTTTGCTGTCCTTGACCCTGATACTCCTACCTCCACCACCGCCTGTACTCCTGCCCCTCCCTCTCCACGCCCCCAGCGCTCCCACTCTACCAAGCGACAACACCACTCTGAAGCTTTGGTCTCCCCTCCCCTACCAACCCCCTCTCCCGCTCCCTCCTTGATCTCTTCACCCCCTCTCCACCTCTCTAAAAAGACTCGCCCTGCATTTTCCTCTCCCGCGCCAATCCAATCAATTTTCACTAGGACTTTTTCTGGCTTTATTTCCCACGTTTTATCTGTCTTTTCTTCCTACTCTCCCACTGTCACATTCTCTTCCTAAAGTGTGAGAGCTGTGCTAAGAGAATGAAAGGCTTACTATGAGTTAAGCCATGAACAGCTTGTGGGTGTCATGAGTACGGTATATCCTCCCTTTTTCATTGCCCTTACTCTCCATGGGAGTTATGGGGAGCAGATCAACGACATTCCCCACTTACATTCAGCTCATCATGGCCAATCATGAGAATTTTAAAATAAAAAATTCATCCCCCCGACTTCCTTGGCTTTGACATGCCTCCAACCTCGATTCTGAAAACTCCCTGAACCGTTCGCTCACCTGTCAACTCCCTTGCCTCTTCCACCACCTCTTGTACCTGTTTCCCTAACACCAATACCAACCCCTCCTTCTATATCTGTTTCTTCCTCTATTATAACCACCTTAGAATCATATATACCTCCAAAAAGTAAAACCACTCACCAATTCCCTTCTATAATCCAGACTGTTCCCTCCTTCTCTCACCTTCGCCCAGGCCCATCCACTACTACTAATCATTTCCCTTTATCCAGCCTCTTTGGTCTTTGCTGATGGAACAAATACTTCCATATCCCAGTTCAGACTCCCTACTCAATAAACACTTTCCTATTTCAAAAATGTATCCAAAGACAGGTGGCTTAACATAGCGCCATATGACCTTTGATGTCTGGCGCTTACTTTATTCCCATTAACTCATTCACTCATTATAAACTTCAATTTCTTATTTCATTATGATATTTTTGTTAGAATATAAAACAAAAGTTGAAATTTGATACTTACTCCACTGAACTGCAAGGGACTTGTTTTTGTTGATGTTCCACAGGAATATTGCCTTTACCTTCTCAGCAAGGTCAGGGGTGTTAGCTACCTTCTTGGCCATTTCCTCAAATAGCCCTGCACATGCCACACTCCCTGTTGCACTTGTAACACCACCAGCAGAAGCAGAAACAGATGGCTCCTGGTCGATAATATCTACATAGCCTCCTGCAGCACAAAAATAACACACATCATCTTCCAGTCTTAACTTTTAGTTACCACCACCAAATCACCAAATCATCTTTAATGCCTTGCTCCTCTGTTCTAAGGGAAGTCTCCTACAAGCATGGCAATGAAAGAAATGTCCCGAGGATCCCCTGTCCATGCATAACTCTCACTTATACCACAAAACACCTTTAGATGGCAGCACTATCTTCACCTTTTGATATTAAATTATTTTATTGTGTGTGTCACCTTTATTTTATCATTCTTCTCTGGAGGGTGTATATAGACCAGCATTGAACAGTGAGTGTAACAGTGTAATGATATGTTTATCAAAATACTGACACATCTACATCCAACCATGAAGTCGCTGGGAATTAGAAATCTGACAGAACACCCAAAGATACACAACTTTCAAATTGAGCGAAGAGCTACAGAAGGTTCCAGTGACAAACTTGTTAGGTCAAAGTAAAGTAGTGTAGCTGTGCATAAAGCACAGATTGAGAAACAGACTGCCAAGCTATAGTATAAATTATAGGCATGTACAGACATTTTTACCTCTAACCTCACATTTGAAGGAAGAAATAAATCCCAAAGAATACAGCTTATGAGATTCAAAGAGAGATAGATGAAAACTAACTAAATCTGCAAGCAAAATCATATCACCTGGTTCAAATAATATATAATTAAATCACATACCTGTCAGACATGCTTTTCCAGTGTCCTTTACAGTGCAGGTGAAGTAAATACGACTTCCTTCTTTCCACATGTCCACCACTAGACGCTGACCCGGGATAACAGATTTGGCAAATCGTGTCTGGAGAAGAACATACCAAGCTTAGTCAAGTCTATCACCAAACAACATATATGTTATCATAATTATGTAAGCAGAGTGGAGGAGAAAACAAGAATGGAGGAAAAAATTAAAATAAAGTAAAACAATAATAATAGTAATACACTTCATCAAATGTAAGTTAACAGTATGAAAACTATTCGGCAAAGTGAGCTGTACATACTTACTTAGGCATAACAGACCAGAGAGATATGGGATATGGTTCCAAGGCTCTACAAGCTACAAACTAACTTTAGTAGGAGAAAAATAGGAAAGGGTGGAATTTTCAGTCTCATCCCTTGCTATCCGTACAGGATAGAGTGTTGATAATGCATGTAAGCACTAAGGTGTAGAAGCTGGAGGAGGAAGGAGCAAAACTCAAACACAACCAATAAAAGGGAGATTCTCAAGTGAGGAGCATGTACCCAATAATGCAGATAACTCATGATTTCAAGAGAAATCGTCAATGATATTTACTTATAATATCGGAATTTGTGCAAATCATATTTTTGGCAATTGTTCTTCCTCCAAATGGACGTCTCATCCCTATAAATTCTACAAATTGTACAATACACCTTAATTATACATGTGTAAATATATGAGACATTCTTCAAAAGAAAACATAAATGTTGACCTACCTTCATGGCCTTGAACTTGCTTGGGTCGTTGCCACAGTAGTGCTTCAGAATGACTCTTGCTGAGATGCCATAGAAACATAAGCCATGAAGGATGGGCTGAGCAAAGCCACCCATTGCAGCAAAGGAAGGATCTACATGCAAAGGATTGAGGTCTCCATTGAGGCGGTACAAGGCAGCCTGAAAATTAATATTTTTTATGTATCCACCAATCCATTTCATTCAGTCTCCTCAACCTCATACCTCTGACATCATCACATCAGATTTATTTATCCTTTTCATCAGTTTTTCCTCATTCATTCTTTCCACATTCTCAACCCCTCCATTTGCAAGCTCATTGCTGCTGTGGAGAGGCTTCGGGACCACAGATTGCTGTGATGGAGATCTTTTGACCTCTATAGCCTCAGACTTCAGTCTCTGGTTGCTTGACCTTTTTCTTTTTTGTAGCTTTATTTCTCTTTGTTTCATGTCTTTTCTTTCTTACCTCCCACTATCCCCTTCTTTTCCTAAAGTGTGAGAACCATGGTAAAAGGATACAACTTCAGTCATGAACGGCCTGAGGGTACCATGGGCACTGTATACCCTCTCTCTTTCATTGCTCTTACTCTCCATTTGGGTTATGGGGAGCTGACCAGTTATATCCTTCATCTATAATTAGGCTCACCATGGCCAATTATGAAAACATAAAATTAACAGGTGCATTGGGTAAAAAATTCATCCCCCAGACTTCCCTGGCTTTGACCTCAACATCCCTCTAACATCGGCTCTGAAAACTCCCCTAACTGCCCACCTATCAACTCCCTCGTCTCTTCCACCTCACCTTGTACCTTGTACGTGCTTCCTTAACACCAACCCACCCCTTCTCTCTTTCCCCTCTTTCTACTATCATGTCTTCCTCTATTATAACCATCATGCTCTCTACTCAGATAACACTTTTTAATTCCAAAAATGCATCCAAAGACAGATAGGAAGGTCATCCTTCCTCACTAGACTTGACATCTCGCATAGTCATTGTTGACTCGGAATCTCAACCTCAAGCTTTGCTCAGCCTCAAAGACCTTTATGAAAAACCTTTCCCAGTGTCCCCTGATACCCAACTGAACACTTCTACTAGTATTGTTCTCGTACCTCATGAAATCTGCCCAGTGGGCGTCAATTGGGCTGACTGTTCTTCTGATCTCTTTGAACTGATTGCAGATGAGCAAGATATTGCTCATGTGTCCTGCCTTACCATTTACCTTTGTGGCCATCACAGGTACCCAGCAAATATTGTAGTTACATTCCAAAATCAAGATCTTCCAGACAGTTTATGCATAGGCGAGGCCTTCTGTAAAGTTAAATCTTACATTCCTCCCCACATCGGTGCCAAAACTGCTGGAGATTCATACATTCATTCTAGACCATACAATCATGGGACATTCCATAAGCCATCCCTATCAATCCCGTCATAAGCTTTTCCTAAGCCCATAAAAGCCCAAAATACTTCTTTTCCTTTTGATTACCATTCAAAAACATTCTTCAGCATATATAAGGCAAGATGAAATTTTACAATTCCAATACATATGTACTAAACATATATCTACATTCAGTGAAGCACAACACACTTTACCTGATCTACTCCAGTGAGTACCTCCTCAGAGGCATCTGGAGGACGGTTGGGGTGGTCCATCAACGGCACAGCCTTGGTGCTCTTCCTTACACCCCCAAAGTTGCCTTCGCCCACCAGAAATAGTGACCACTGACAGCGGAATACTGGCTCTCCACTTTCATCCCGGCTGATGGCTGGCAGAGTAAGAGAAGACACCTGTGACTCAAGACTTATGTCACATACTGTTTCTATAACTATTTCTCTCACCCCATTAGTGGCCACTAGTAATGTGACATCGATATATGATGCTGACTGATAGTGTTACTTTGACTGTAGGAGTTAGTTGATTGATAGTGATAAACAGAGATGTAGTAGTATTTGACTATTTTGGTAACAAAATGGAAATAAAGATGACCAGCTGGAATAATAAATAATATGAGGAAGACATACTAAAACAGAAACTATCAAAATATAAAGTTCAAAACATTTACAGTCTCCAGCTTTTTTTTTACCACAAAAGAAATTTTTTAATCAATATCACTCATCATTCCTATCTCCTATCTTTCTTGAGTTTGATAAATCATGAAATCAAACATTTATCCTGGTTTAATGTGGTGACATCATTATGTTAATTTGGTATAGGAGTCTTTTCATCCATCCGAGTCCACTGGTCCTTGTGTATGAAGATTATAGTACACGTTTTACATTGCCATAAAACTAATATTCAAGTGGCAGGCAGATACTTGATAACTTTGAAATCCATGATGAACCTGTTCTGGTAAAAGCCAGACATAACCAATAGTTAAGGATATAATTTTACAATCAAGATGTACAATTGTCTCCCAACTCCACGGTACTCTTCCCAACCAAAATTCCAAAGGAAGAGTACCGTGGAGTTGGAAGCCAACTACGTGCAAGATTTTACCTACACATATTGATTTAATAATTGATGCTCATTACAAAAACAGTTGATGAACAGTAGCAACAAGAACAAGCTCTAACTTAATAATGATAAATAGTAAATCCTTCCATCTGAAAGTAATGCTTTAGTCATTGACAAAAGTCATGGTTTCTCTTATTTTAATGACAAGGCAGCTAATTTGATATAATAGCATTGATACATTTCATTGCATTTATATTTTTTACAACTCTACAACTTTTCACAACTTACTGTCAGCATTGAGAACAGCACCAGAGCCCTTATCCAGCACTTCTACCACCTCCAGGTCAGTTGAAAGGGTTGCTGAAGGAGGGAGTGGCTTCATGATCTCTATGTACATCTCTCCATGAAGCAACTGTGGATGAAGACCAAAAGAATGTCAGTCAGTGTCAAAATCGGTATCTAGTTCCTATATCATCACTTATCAATCTATCTATCTGACACCTGTTCTTTGGAATTACTCCAAGGGAATGGCCAAGGCAAAGCAGGTTCCACTTATTTTTATCCTTACATTCCTTCCTTGATGTTCTAATTCTTTTAATCTCCTCTCCCCTTTTTCTCACATACTCTAGCATCTGTCCTCCTATTTCACTGGGGATCGCCCTGCACCCATTCCCTCTACCTTACTCATGTACACTCTCTATCATTCAATTGTCTTTATCATCAGATGTTAAAATAAATGTATAAGCAGCACCAAGCAAACAATTTACTTCAGATGAATGGGAATGTTTAAAAGTTATGCTGATATTGAAATAAAAGTTTGTATCGCTAGCCACAGCAAACTATTCAAAGGGTCTTTGTACAGTAGTGTGACGCTAATTAATTATTTACAAACTCCCTTTTTAAAATTCGAAAAAATAACTACTCATAAGAATATAAAGCAGAGTAGACTGGTAAGTTAGCCAAAAGACCATTGAAATTCAAGTTATCTATGAATCCCAAGTCATTGGATCTGATTAAACTGATAACTGAATTTCCATTAACAGTGCATTGTGAGGCAGTAGCAGTACTTATCAACTATATTCTTTGAATTAATTTGCAACTAAAATATAATATAAAGAATTTGGGCTTTTTTTTCCCTTTTAAAGATCAACAATTTTTTTGCCACAAAATTTGTTAAATTGAAATTTTCTTTTCCAGAATCACTTACGAAAATTATCACAACTCTACTGCACAAACATTTGAAATGACAACATTTCTTAACTTCATATACTCTAATACAAGGTAACAAAGGTGAATGAATACTTTAGTGAGGTCCATAGTCCAGCCAGGGATGTTGGCCCACAACGACCCACCCATCATGACAGCCTGGGAAGGCACAACACAAAAGGTGGGAAGGGGGCTGAAGTCTTCACTGTTCTCATACAAAAACTTCAATGCATCTTCATCCTGAATTGATACACCAACTGGAAGAGGTCATCACATTTTGTTATTACTAATATTATCATTGTTAAGATAGGATTATCCCCTATGATACTTAAATTTGCAACTCCAGTTTAGTAAATGAGTGCTCTTTCAGTACATGGCCAAGTAGCATAATGGTTAGCACATTTGGATAAGTACACCATGAAAACAGTTAACTGTTGAGATCCCAAAAAATATAAATTAATAGATAAACATAATAAAACAAAACAAAATATATGATATGATAAAATAAAATAAGTTTAGTAATTTATGTAATAATTTGCTCCATTCTGTATACGAGTTCGCGTTCAAAAACCAAGCAGTTTTCTTACTTGTTTCATGGGAATTTAAAAGCTCTAAAGACTCTCCAGCCCCACCATATCCACTTGTTTAGCTAATCACCTTTCATAACATGCACGCATTCAACAACTTGTACTCGGTTCTTCTCACTCTTATTTCTTCTTCCACACTCCTGAACAGTATTTTCTTATATGCACGCCTCTTCCTTTATATAGCCTTCTTTATCTCATTTGTCCACCATGCATTTCCCTTTCACTGACTCCTAAGAGCTCAACCACTTCTGCTGCTACTGTGGTCATTAACACTTTCCTTCTCTTCAGCTGTCATCCTAACCTCTCTGTTTCTCGCATACCTTCCCTTCATACTCCTCTCTAAACTCTTCCCTATAGATTTTTTCACTACCTAACACCTTACCTTTTCCTTGCCATTTTTCCTGCTATACTCCCATCTACCTTTTATCTTTATCTTCGCTAACACATTATTGTGATCTGACCCTTCAAAGATCCCTCTCACTGCCTTAGCATCAAACAGAGCGTTCCTCAATTTCTCATCAACTGCTATGTATTCAATTATACTCTCCTGCTCGCCCTTCTCATCTCTCCATCTTTATGTGTACCTGTTGATAATTTTATGCTGAAAAAGGTGTTTGCTAAGAACAGGCCCCTTTCATCACACGTGTCCACCATTCACTCACTTGCCATTTTCATTAACTTCATTCACTCCCAACTTTCCAACCACACCTGCTATCTCTTTATTTCCAATACGTACTTCCATTCATGCCTCCAATTAACACTATTCTACTCACTCTTCCAAACTCCATCAGACACTCAATCACATAATTCCAAAACTTTCTCACTTCCTCTTTCCTCTTTCCGCTTCTTGCATTTGCAGATGCATACACACACACACACTGATGCATATTTTATTATTCCTAGCTTTCCAATTGCCCATACTATCCTATCCATGTGCCTCTATGCCTTACCATATCCTCAGAGACATTAGGAGTGTCCAACCTTCTTTTCCTTTACCTTGCTTTTCTCATCCACTCCACACCACTACTCCTTCCATCCCCTCCCATACTTCACTGTCACTCCCCACTATACAATCTATCACTCCACAACCTTTTATATGGGTTTCTTGTACTCCCACAACGTCCAACCCTCCTCAAAACTCTCCATTAATTCCCTTCTTTTAAAGTACTCAGCCCATTTACATTAATTGATCCCACTCTCAAACATGCATTTCTCCTTACAGGGCTAGGTGGAGGCCTCTTTCCGCCCCTAGCCTTCTTGTTCTTCCCACTATGGGACCACTGGCAGCTGGCAAAGCTAGCACAGTGCTAGTGCTCTTACCAGACCATAGATCATCAAGTTCAACTTTAAAAAAAACATCTGATGTTCGCTGCACTCTCCCTGTTAATTCCACCTCAGCAGGTGTAATAATGTGACCAGGTCCTGGAATATAGTAGTGTCTATATCGTGGGGTCACCCCTCGCTGGCTAAACCCTGGAGGCCAAACTGCTACAAAAAACACCTGCTTCTTTGTGGGACATAAGCATCTGGGAATGTCTTCAGTCACCCAAGCAAGTACCACACCCTTACACAACACAGACAAATACATGTTTTTTTTCGACACAGAAAAATTACTTTTCAACAGTAACTTATCTCCTAACCAGAGACAAATAATCATACATGTGAACAACACAACATACACTCCATGAACGCCCTATGGGAAAACCCAGACCAGGCTATGGCTTATCTCAGGAGGTGGAGGCTGTTAGGCCAGGCAGCCCGATGAACAACAACACTGCGATCACGTTAAGGTGGGGATGAGTTAAGATACCACCCTCAGGAGGGGTATACTTCTGGTTACTATCCTTTTTCCCAATACCCATCTAGAGCTATGCTTGTGGCAATCTCACAACCTTGCACCTCAGACTAACCTCATTGGTTATGATATACCCACTACTTAAAGTAAATTGTTCTTCAAGTCAATAATACAATAAGGTCAATTGTTTTTCCTCCACATAACTGTCTAGTGCTGCTTTATTCACCATAATATCAAGCAGTCTAGTCATTCAAACTATGCAATTTAAGAAAATTCCAGTTAGTTATGAAGGGTGCCATAGATTTCAGAGCCTGAACCTCCCTATTTTGTGTTTGCTGGACAACATGATACTAAAGATGATTATGACTACTGTATGTTGTAAAGTCTTTAATTATTTTCCTTGGACATGTTCTCAAAGATTAAATACAATCTGTGACAGACTCCACTTTCCTACAATGCCTGGGTTTTGCAGCAGTAATAAATAAGCGTGACCAGCACACACTCTTGAAAACAATCACAAGTTTCCTACCTCCAAGGGCATAGAGGATGACATCTTTGGAACTGTAGGTGAATGACTTGGGTTCCACCTTGACTCCCACAGCTGACATCTGCAACACAGTCACTGTTCTTCACAAGTGCGGAGTTTCATTTTACTTAGTCTATGGATCCTGTAATACCATTGGAAATAACAAACCATCTTTGATAACTACCTAAAAATTTCAGTTACACAATTTAACATTATATGGATAGCATCGTAAGAGGTATTTTAGATATTTTCAAATAATAAAAGAATCAAAGATGCAGCACCATACTTACAGGGCCAGTGGTGGCTGAGATATTCTGGGAATTCGCATCAGCTTTGTTGTTTAATTCTTGCATAGCCTAAGAGAAAAAGAAGTTACAGTCACAGTCTTGTACTGAATTTTAAATGTATGAGGATTAGTCTCGAAGCACAACAGTTATATATAGTACATCTCCACATTCTCAGCATGTCATTAAAGGACAGTAAGAGGCTGGGAACATTATCTAGGATCTTTTACAGTCTAGCACAATATACAAGACAAAACAAAGTAAAACAATGAAAGCTACAAGTTGTGAGATAGTTATGAGTTTGTGAGCCATTACTACAGATTTTTTTATTTCACTGGAGGTGTTGCTAAATACTGTATTGTCCAAAATCTATCCTGGAGAGAGCTTAAGAGATTTCAGCGACCTAATCTAACATGTATCATGAAAGTCAACTGAAGATCTTGTTGGTATTTTAGCTCCCAATATACCAGCTTGTTGTCAACCCAGTCAAGTGACAGCAGCCAAAACTTTCTTACTAAGCCTAGAAGTTACCTGGCCCATATCCTGGAATTCAATCCTATACACTAAACTCTATTGTTCTGAAAACACATGGTGAATATTTATATCTTTTGTGTCATAAAAGATGCATTAGATTTTTAATGATAACCAACAATTTACTGTCAATTTGATTCTGATGCAGATAAGACACTAATAGAATCTGAATTAAAAATGTTGTTTACAAGCACTTTTTCTGATGTGACAACTTTTACCTTCTTTAATTTGGAAATTATCTCTGCTTGGGTCAACTTATTACTGAATCAATTAATGGTGATTGTTTTCAGGCTCTCAAGAATAGTTGGTATGTATTCATCCATTGTCAGTGAAAGACGCCAAAAACTAACAACAGGCTGCTAAAGGCTATTCTGGATCATTGAATTGTGCTACAAACTATAGCAGCTCAATGGTGTAGTAGTAGAGCACTCAGCTCATAACCAAGATGTCCTGGGTTTGAATACCGAGTAGGGTGAAGACAAAATGTCTTTTTCTTCTTAAAAACTGTAACCCCTGCTCATCTTGCAGTAAATAGGTATGGGAGTAAGCCAAGGGTTTGTGACCTTGCAGTCCCGGCAGGATATAAATAAATATAAATAAATAAATATATATAAATATTTATATATATATATATATATATATATATATATATATATATATATATATATATTACTTGTATAACAAATCAAATATTGAGATAAGTCTAGTTTAATCACATTTATCACTGCTTACCCCAATCAGGTGAGCTGTTGCCTCGTGGCCCGACTCTGGATTGTAACTGTGAGTGAAGTCTGTGATCATGTCCCAATGATCTCTCACTGCCTCTGGTGTCACTGTCTCCTCCAGGGACTTGCGACACATTGTGCCATTAGTACATTCCCATCGGACTGTTGGGGATATGATGAGCTGAATGACAATCAGTGTAATGTTTGTAAGAAATAGAAATAGTAGTGGGAGTTCTTATGCCAGGTGAGCCAGCTTTGCCCAGCAATAGCACATACCTAAATTTCAATCTTTAAGTCACTTGTGCTTCTTGTCTTGCCTTATAGCAAAAAGACATGAACACTAGACAGCAACCTGAAGAGACAATTGGATGCCTTTGTAGAATCATTGGAAGGATTGTGTTGAATTAATAATAGCACCATTAGACTGATTAGAGGTTTACTACTTGCAGTCCACAAATGACAGCTATGACTACTCAAGTATGTGGCACACTTCCTTGTCATCGAGTTGCAATTCTAAGTGATAATTCTGATCCAGAGAGGTGAAGGGAATGCCAAGGCCCTAGGGTTTGTGGTTGACTAAAGCAAGGTGACTGAACCTACTAATAGTTGTTCAGGGTAACAGAGTCAGCACTTTGTAAATTAACTTTGAAGAAATCCCCGGGAATGGAGTCAATGGGTGAATGAAGTAATGCACACCTGGTATATGTTCCTCATACTACTTGTGCAGCAGTGGTATAACCACAGTATTGGACCACCAATTGACACCCAAGAAGGAGCAAATTTTTTTCTGATATAATTTTAAACTCTTGTGGTATAGTAAACAATTTTTTGTCTTTCAAAACAAATTTTCCAT
The DNA here is from genome assembly GCA_036785275.1 of Cancer borealis. NCBI lineage: Eukaryota > Metazoa > Arthropoda > Malacostraca > Decapoda > Cancridae > Cancer > Cancer borealis. The sequence continues at coordinate 26,781 of JAXIVD010001293.1, read as the reverse complement.
TCATTCCAATTACAATAAAAGAAAGCCTATGTAACACATTTCCCGTCACTTTATTGATACTCCTAGTTCATCATACCCATTTCTACACTGGTCTTGGCTGGCAGACAAATGATCACAAGCAATACCCTGGAGGACCAGGGCTAGTCTTATCACACCTCAGTTAAGGCAGTAAAAGTTGCCATTAGTAAAAGGAAACTCGAAATGAGCAAAAAACATATACAAACAAAATAATGATAATTTTGTATGCATATATGAGGGAGATGGTGTGGGTGCGGGAGGAAGATGAACAGAGGATGAGGGAGAGCGAGAGGATTAAATTGTAAGAAAGACACAAACAGACTCCTGCTGTAGCCATCCCATCAAAAAACTCAACAGAACAAACACCAGAATAGATGAGATAAGAAGAAAATATTTAGACATAAGCTTGTGAAACATGTGAAGAGTAAAATACATAATGATAAAACTAACCTATGGCCCATTTTCCTATAGAGGTATAAAGTGCCATGGACAAACTTGGGTACTGACTTTTGGATTTGCTTCTTCAAAATAATAAAACATAAAAAAATATTTTAAGAGAAATTTCAATTTGGCTAAACTAAGAACTTAAAATGCCATCACTATACAAACTAAGGGGACTCACATTTCCCATACCAGCCACCAGCAGACAGGTAAAGTCCTCCTGTGTCTTCACAGTCCTGATGACAAAGCCACAGGACCAGAGGTGCCACCAACTCTGGCTTAAACTCATCAAACAAGTCTGGCAGAAGAAAATAAACAGTACTGAGGTCAATGTAAATGTCAATGATATTAATCTTTTTGTTCAATATCAAAAAATGTCTGCTAGGAAATACTTATTCAAAACCACAAGCTGTCACCATGATTAAACATTAATGGTGAAGGACACTTAATATGAAGACCCGGGAGAAGGTCTGCCACTCACCTGGGGGGAGGATGCCTTCAGTCATGCGTGTGCCACTGACAGGAGCAATGGTGTTGCAGTGGATGTTGTACTTTTGACCTTCAATTGCCACAGTGTTGCTCAGACCCAGCAGTCCAAGCTTGGCAGCACTGAAGAGGGTACATTATGCTTAACAAAGCTCTCTCACCTGACTCATTAGTATTTCTATGATACTCCCCTATTTCTTTAGATGTGTTATTTCTGATAAGAATATAGTCTGATGCAAAAACGAGCTTATATGACATGTATCTAATCACACTTGTAACTTAATGAAAACTGCATTCATCACGTGAAGTAGGATTCAAAAATGTTCAGAAATGTACAGAATTACCAACAGCACACATGTTATATACAATATTTTAATTTCCCTTCCCATATCTAGACATTGAACCTTCAAAAAACATTAAAAATTTAGAAACAGTCCAAATCAAATGAAGCATCCTACATTCACACATATATATCTAGTAAAATATTGATTTCTTAAATTTGATGCAAGTTAAGGTAACCTGGACTATAAAACAATTCAAACAAGGGTTACTAATGACTGTAAAGCGTTAAGGTCAAACAAAAGCACTCAAAAAATCATTATTTAATGCTGAAAACAAACTATAATCTTCCAAACATGCAAAAGATCTAATAATAAGATTTTAGTTATCTATTCTATCATGATACAATCAAAACAAATATACAGAGAGAACAAAAAAAAATTGAGTGCTATAATTATCTTAAATATTCAACTCTTAATATTACAGGAAGGGTATGACCATAGCTGACCTGTAATTGGCCTGTCCAAAGTTACCAAATATGCCTGATGTGGATGCTG
>JAXIVD010001293.1:10000-20000 GCA_036785275.1 Cancer borealis | reverse complement strand
CACGATGCTTGAAAAGGTAATTTCCAAGAAACCTATTCAATATCTGAAGATAATCTACTCCTATTAGACCACAAATTTGGATTTAGAGCAGGAGGAAGTGTCCAGCAACAGTTGATCTTAACATAGCGACATCACATAATACAAAGTTAAAGATGATGTAAGTGCCATCAGGAGCATTTCAAATGTGGCACTTGAATTGGTGATATGTAGCACTCAGTCAGTTGCATATATATAACGTTGTGATTTGTTTGTTTGTTATGCCATGCATTCTTTTCTTTTTTTCAAATTTTTACCAAGGTAAAAAAAATGCCACAAAATAAGTCAGATTAATTAAAAACCATCAAAATCAATAACAGAAAAATTGCTTTAAGTAATCCTAAGCAAGCCTAATTAAACCTAACCTAACCTAGGTTAGGTTTAATTAGGTTTGTTTAGGTTAGGTTAGGTTTAATTAGGTTTGTTTAGGATAACTTAAAGCAAGTTTTCTCTTATTGATTTTGATGGTTTTGAATTAATCTGACTTTTGTGTGGGCAATTTTTACCTTGGATAAAAAAAAATTGCATGGCATAACAAACAAACATCACATTAATTCAAAACACATTAAAATCTATAAAAAAAAAAAATTACTTTGTCCAAAAACCAGATTGGCCCGTCTTCCAAATCTGTACCCATACTACATTTTAAAAATTATGTGTTATCCGTGTACTATCTCCATTATCTCTTGACACACTGATAGGACTTTGGAACCATTTAAGAGACCTAATTAGAGACATTCTTACATGTTTCGTTACAGAGCCTCCTGACATTCATTAGGCTTTATACAAATATGTTACGTACCGCCCCCAGCGCCAGTGACAATTGCCACCTGACCATTGTAAGATAATAGCTGGGTCATGGTGATATGTCCTACAGCCGCCTGGCACTGCACACACCACCAGCCCTGTGTGACAACCTCAATGAGTGAGTTCACTGCCGCTGTTGTAGGGAGATACTGCAGAGTTGCCACCAAGGATTATAGCCAAGGATTATGGTATGTATATAATTCTTGATTATAGCCCATTACCAGTATTTGAAAATATATCAATCTTATTATATTACCGTTATTTGATGACTTTTAAGTATAGCCTATTTTCATTGGTAAAATTTTACATCTTCATCATAATGGTGTTTGTTTACATCTGCGTCTTGTCTCACCTCCTCGTCCAACTCCCTACTTTTGGTCATAGTAAACATTTGATAGCTTCTATATTAATGTAACCTAATTTAAACTAATCTAACCAAATCTTAACCTATATTGGCATATAACAGAACCTTGTTTAAACCAAACTAAACTTTATTTTTCGAAGAGGTCTCCCAGAAAACATTGAATATCTCACTAACAGAATTTGCGACGGAAATGTAATTAAAAAACCTTCTCAGAATGCATCAGGTAATGCAATAATATAAACAGAATTCTCTAGAGCATTGTGGTGAAGATGTAAAATAATACCTTTTCATTATATGAAGATATGTTAATCATATTCTATACATAGTTCCCATGGCCGAAGGATTACCCATGATGCTTAGCGCGGTCCGCCATTTTGAGAGGCAAAACTTCATTGTCGATATCGCGCGAGCTCTACAATAGTATAGATAAACACTACCACCATGTCGTCAAAACCACCGAAAAAGAAGTATATAGATGGTTTGGATAAGCAAACATACGATAGGTATGTCCAGAAGACAGAATGTATTGGCGTTGACCTCTACGAAGTGCCGAAACAGAAGTTTAGTAGTGACCATAAATGCCTTCCGGCCATAACATACATATACATTTTAAACTATCTGGTGAATTCGACGAGTGCCTACACATTTGAAGAATTGAGGGCTTTTAAGGTACCCACAGGGACATTAGTTAGGTTAGTCTTACTTAGGTTTGCTTAGGTTAGATTAGTTTTAATTTGGTTTGCTTAGGTTTATTGAAAGAATTTTTTTTCCTATTGATTATGATGGTTTTGAATTAATCTGACTTTCTTGTGGAAATTTTTACCTTGAAAATAATTGCCTGGCATAACAAACAAACATCAGATTAATTCAAACCACATCAAAATCTATCAGAAAAAAAATTGCTTTGTCAAAAAAACAGACTGGGTCGTCTTACGAATCTTTACTTGAACCTAACATAACATAACCAAAATTAACCAAAACCCCAACCTACATTGACAAAAAGCAGAACCTTGTTAAAAACGAAACTTTACTTTACTTTTCGAAGAGATCTCACAGAAAACATTGAATATATCACAAACTAAGAATTTGCGACGGAATTTGGATTAAGAAAACCTTATCAAAATGCAACAGGTAATGCAAAAGTACAATCCTGAATTCTCTAGAGCATTCTGATGAAGATGTAAATTAATACCGGTTAGGTTGCATTAGGTTATGGTTAGATTAGGTTTGGTTAGGTACGGTTTGGCTCGATTAGGTTCGGTTATATAAGCTTTTTATATTTCATTATCCAAAAGTTAGGCATTTTACTTTAGATTTTTTTTCCTGATTGCCATATTATAGCCTGAATCTAGATAAATTTCTCGAAGTCAATTGCTCGACAGTAAATTGCTCAAGAAATAACTTCTCAAACTATCAATTGCTCGACAGTAAATTGCTTAAGAAAATAACCTAACCTAACCTAAATAAAAATTTATCCATTCTTGATTTTAACTTTTCAATTAACAATAAGTTATTTTTTTATGAGCTTTATGTTTTCATATTGTTTTCTAAGTGGCAATAGAAGGATTACGTTACCCAGAAGGTGATCCCAGCATTATACATCCTTCTTGGCAACTCACCCAGTCTTTTCAGGTGTCCAAACCATCTGAGTATTCATATTAAATTATTGTTGTAATTTACTTTAAAAATAACGTCCTTTTAGGTAAACATGATAGAAAACCAAGAAAATTTATTGACTTGCCTCCTGACTAGTACAGTGGTAGCGTGCTGGTCTTGCATTCGCTTGGTCGGCAGATCGAGTCCCCGCCCGGGTTTGTAATGCTTAATTAAGCTGTTTACTGGGGAGGAACTGCTGTGGTCGGGCACCACAGTGGGGGGTTGGGCTTGCCTGGCTGACGTTCTGGAGAGCATCTTCATTGATGGATACCGGAACTGAAACCCATGCAACTTTAATTTTAACTTTTAACTTGTAAAATACAATAGATTAGATCTTAGATTATAAACAAACATTCAAGACATAAACCCATATACATCAATGAATACAAGTATGTAGAAAACTATGTACTTACGTACATGTTTGGGAGACCTTGTGTAAAAATTGAAAATTAAAGTAGTTGAGGAATAATATGGAGATAACATTAGTGTCTTCTGAGATTATTACTTACATGTTTGATATAATTAAGGTGTTTCCCCATCAAGTCTGTTATTTAATATCGCCTCTGTATATAGACAGTTAGGTACAGTCGGTGTTGTGTTATCAATAGTCGGGTTTTAGGACGTTTCTTGACCATCTGTCGTAAGACAATGTTGTTTGTTTGCCTTTCAAAATGGCGGCTGACCTCCTGAACCCCGGATGTGTGACGTCACGTAGGAACTATGTATTATCGATTTTTAGAGACGATATATAATAATAAGTAATAAAACGTAAAAATCTTATATAACCATACCTAACTGAACTGAACCTAATCTAACTTAACTGGGCCCGTATTTACGAAGATCCACATCTTGGTCCTTCAGGAGACATGGGTATGAGGTACAGTACACAAGACTGGACAGCCTCCCCGTCTGCCGTGGAGGATTCCACCGACGAACGACCTTCACTCATATTAGTGATGGGCGTTCCGGCTCTTTTCCGAGAACCGAGTCTTTCGTTCTCGTTCACTCCAAAGAGCCGGCTCTTCCGGCTCCCAAACGGCTCTCAAATATTTTATTTTAGTTCCCCATATTCTGTTTATAGTCTTTATAATTTAGAAAGAATTTCTTAGGATAACTTAGCTAGTTAGCTTTCAAAACCTACTGAATTAAGGAAAGGTGAAAAATCTTTAAAAAAACGTTTGTTCATTTATTTTAATTTAAACCAAATTTATATCAAATTATAGACTAAATCAAATGTACCTGTTATTTAATTAAAAGGTTAAAAAGCCTTAAAAAAATTACCTTAATTAATACCAATCATAAACATTAAATTAATGAATTTATACACAATCCACCTAAACAACTTGTTTCACAGTTTCAGACATGCAGTGTATTCAAACTGAGAGGAATTTCTCTGACTTAATAATAATACCCATAAACATTATTAAAGATAAAGTTAAAATTAAAACATAAGATATAGTTAAAGTTAAATCAAATACAATGCTTCTCAAGTTTTCATTTTTTTTTTTTTTTCATTATTTATATACCGGTTACGTGTTTTGAGGGTTGAAAACAAAAAACATAATTTAGTTGAGAAACAAAGTCTATAAAAATTAGTTATCTACATGTCTGTACACTGTACACACTTTCACAAACTCGGTCACACACACATACACAGACAGACAGACCGACAGACAGACATACACACACACACAAACATAATATCTATTTCCTTTCCTATCTAATATTTATATATCTATCTTAAAGATAGATATATAGATATCTTAAAGATAGATAGATAGATATTAGATAGGAATGGAAATAGATATTATATGTGTGTGTGTGTGTGTGTGTGTCTATCTGTCGGTCTGTATGTCTGTGTATGTGTGTGTGACTGAGTTTGTGAAACTGTGTACAGACATATAGATAACTAATGTTTTTAAACTTTGTTTCTCAACTAAATTATGTTTTTTATGTTTTCAACCATCAAAACACGTAACCGGTTTATAAATACTGAAAAATAAATTTTTCTTACAAACTTTTTGGCGTATATTTAGATTAAATTACATGAATAGATAGAACTTTTAAAATCACATCATTTAGTATTAGTGCATTTTTTCTGTACGACTAATATTTACACGACAAAAGACAAGAATTAATGTTTATGGTTGGGTGGGGGTGTGGGGTTATGTAATAACGGTTCTCTCTCTCTCTCTCTCTCTCTCTCTCTCTCTCTCTCTCTCTCTCTCTCTCTCTCTCTCTCTCTCTCTCTCTCTCTCTCTGATAGATATATATTAAATGAGAAAGAAAATAGATCATATGTTTTTTTTTTTTTTTTTTTTTTTTGTGTGTGTGTGTGTGTGTCTCTGTCTATCTGTCTGTCTGTTTGTCTGTCTGACAGACAGACAAAAACAGACAGACAGGTAGACAGACAGACAGACAGACACAGACACACACACACACACACACACACACACACACACACACACACACACACAAAAAAAAAAAAAAACCATATGATCTATTTTCTTTCTCATTTAATATATATCTACCAGAGAGAGAGAGAGAGAGAGAGAGAGAGAGAGAGAGAGAGAGAGAGAGAGAGAGAGAGAGAGAGAGAGAGAGAGAGAGAGAGAGAGAGAGAGAGAGAGAGACTTAGACAATTTTTCATTCATGGTCACACACACACACACACACACACACACACACACACACACACACACACACACACACACACATACTATCTATTTTTTTTCTTATTTAACATTTCTATATGAGAGAGAGAGAGAGAGAGAGAGAGAGAGAGAGAGAGAGAGAGAGAGAGAGAGAGAGAGAGAGAGAGAGAGAGAGCGCGCGAACAATTGGCGGTTGACTGTTACGTAATGTAAGTTTGAGGGGTGGTGGGGTACCCAACCACCCCTCAAATTATCAACGTAGTTAACTTGTCTTTTATCGCGTAAATATTAGTCGTACAGAAAAAATGCACTTATGCTAATTGATGTAATTTTAAAAGTTCTATCAAATCATGTAATTTAATCTAAATTTACGCCAAAAACTTTTTTTTTTTAATGTTTTCATTATTTATAAACTGTTTACATGTTCTGATGGTCCAAAAAATATATATATTTATTTTCTTATTTTAATTATTCGCAGATTTTTTGACTTAAACTCCATAGTTTTCGTTTTTACAAAACGAAATGTTAAATATTAGTTTGACAAAAATTATGTTAAATAGTTATTTTCCTACCTTCAAAAGGCCTTTCAGCTGGTGTAGTCTGATTTTGAATAACGCTAATAGTTAAGAAAAAAAAATTTTCGATGGTCATTTATCATTGAGTTTCATTTTCAATAGAATGAAAAGAAAGCTTGTTTCATTTAACTTCCCTAATTACTCCTAATCATTTTACGTCAATTTCATAGTTTTCGAGTTATAAGGAAAAAACCTTAACGATTAGTTTGACAGAAAAAATGCACCTATAATCATTTAAATAATTTTAAAAGGCGTATCAGCTAGTGTAGTTTTTTTTTTTTTTTTTTACTCACAGGTTATGAAAAAAAAATTTTTCCTTCATTATATAAAGAGTAATTTCATTTTAAAATGTTGCAACAAAGTTGGATTCCTATTCACTCTTTGTCTATTCGTAGTCATTGTACGTATACCTTATGGTTCTCGAGCTATAATGAGAAAATGAGTTTTGTGTTAAAAAATTAACTATGGAAAAAAATATACTTGATTTGTACAATATGTACACTATTTTGAGACGAGTTCTATAATTTAATCTCTTAATATTATCAGATTGTCTTCATTTACCGATATGTTATAGGGAATATTATAGTGTACATTCCACATCATTGGCCTGCCATATACACCATATATTTTCTGAATTATTCATATATATGTGTTTTATGTGTTGAGTTACCCCTCTTTGCCAGAGGGCAAAGCACTTGGAAATACAGTTTTCTTTGTTAACTTGAAGGGGTAACTTAACTATTTTACTATATAATTTCTATGAATAGGCTTCATTCTCGTAAGTATTATTATTATTATTATCATTACTATAATTATTAACAATCGGTAATTTTTGCATTTTGTTAGAAAATTGCAAAAATATGGAAAAACTAGAAAGAAAAAAAATTAACGGCTCTCAAAAAAATCTCAAACGGCTCTCGAGAAAGATCCGGCTCTTCTCGTTCATCTGGAAGAGCCGGCTCTAAGAACCAACTCGTTCACAAAGCGCCCATCACTAACTCATATTAAGGGTGCCTCTCGCGCATGTGGCTGGATCATGTAGTGTTATTATATAAGAATCCGGCCCACAACTCGAAGTGATTGCAGCGGGTAGCGCGGGGCAAATTTACATGACTGAGATCTTTACCACAGAAGAACCACGGAAAATTACCAGGGAGAAAATTACAACAGACGCGGGTACTTTGTCAAGGAGTGCATCATGGTTGTGATAGATTCCCTCTGTCCTGAAAAGCGTTCTGCCATTGAAAGTGTGAGCCTTTCACCCTGCAGTGTCTGCACTGTTTGTCGTGGCGTTGAGATGTCATGCAGATAGTGTGAAAGACTTGTTTAAGATCTGTTGTTCAAATTTCGATGCCTTTTCTCTCGCTCTTGATGAGAGCACAGACATGAAAGACAGCCCAGCTGTCAATTTTCATTCTTGGAGTTACTGCTGCCCTTCAGGTTTATGAGGAGTTTCTCCAACTTGTTCCATTGCACGGCACCACTACTGGGCAACACATCTTCGACTCCGTGCTTCAGTGTGTGAACAGCAACACTCCTTCGACCTGTCTCGTCTAGTGTGCGTGACGACCGACGGTGCCCCAAAGGTGATGTCCCCACTTTTGCATGGTCGTCACTTTTGCACGCCACACAGCCTCACTGTTAGTGCGTCTGAGCGTCACTGTGACTGTTGGACCGCCGGACACACCCAGCCCGTCCAGCGTCCACAAGGTGCACTACATCATCCACCAAGAGTGACGAGTCCCTGTGCTCCAAGTCTGCCAACCTGTTGTTGTTGTTTTATTTTTGCTGGCACAAGGCCAGCAAGGTTATACAGAGCCCTCTAGAGTTGATTGGACATTCCGAACACCTCAACTGGTGCAACTAAGGTGAAGTAGAGTTTCGGGAGTGCGTGTGTGTGGCCGTCGTGCCCCCAAGTTAGTAGATACACGGACGCAACACAACACACCCACTGGGATCTGGGCGCGGATCCATTGTCTACCAACCTTACTGATGTCATGTGTGTAGCTGTGACTTGTGAAGGTTGTCAAGTCCATCCACGGACGAGGTTAACGCACACTATGGTAATCTGTTATACTTCTGTGAGGTCTGCTGGTTGAGTGACTCAACCAGCGGGACAGCATGGTTCCATGACTCAACTTGAGTCATGGAACCATGCTGTCCCGCGTGTGTGACCTCCAGCATGATATCGTCACCTTTATCAGTCAAAAGAACCTCCCCGGTGCTGATCATTTTTCCAGCCCGCAATGGCTTGCTCGTCTGGTCCTGCTCACATATATTACTACGCACCTAAATTACCTCAGTGTGAAGCTGCAAGGCAAAAACATTTTAGTCACAGACATGTATTCGCACATCACCACCTTGGAGGTATAAAGCTGCCCTTGTGGGAGGCTCAACTGGCTGCTGGTCAGTTTATGCATTTTCCTCCTAGTGTGGCTTGTGCACCTGATGACGTGGATCTGAACACTTGTGTTGGTGTTTTCACCTCTTTGCGGGAGGAATTTGCCTTCCGTTTCACAAGTGTCAGGCCACATATGCTCCGGGTTTCAAACTGTTCATCTTCCCCTTTGACTTGGCTGTAGACGAAGCCCCTGCCCCCCTGCAGATGGAGTTAATGGAGCTTCAGTGTAATGATGAACTGAAGGCAAAGTACCGTACCGCTTCTCCACTGTCCGTGACCTCATGCATCCTCTCTTCTAACAAATTTCCAAATTACATTGAGCATGTAAAACGCATCATTGCCATGTTTGGCAGCTATTACTGCTGTGAACAGCTCTTTTCAAAAATGAAATATACAAAGTCTCGCATTCGCTCCCAGCTAAGTGACCGCCACCTTAATGACATTCTGCTCTTGTTTACCTCATCAATCGATCCAGATATTGAATCACTTCTCCATGGCAAACAACACCAATCATCCCACTAATTTGCATGTCTCTTGATAAAACTGTTTTCTGCAGTCACTGATTTGCATGTTTTTCAATAAATTTCTAGTAATCTAGTCACTGGTTTGCCTGCTTTTATACAATTTTTTTGTATTTTGACAAATTGTTTTCTGCAACCACTGATTTGCATGTATTTCAATAAATTTCTTGTAATCTAGTCCCTGGTTTGCCTGTTTTTCTATACATTTTTTATATCACTTTTGGGTTTTCTTTGGCACTCCGGCCCGCAGGCTAATCCTAGAAGCTTTCTCTGGCCCTCGCACTTTAGAGGATGCCGATCCCTGCTGTAGTACAATGTGATAGAGGAGTGCGCCATTCTGTACAACAAATGTCTCCTCGGACCATTTTCCTCTTTTAATAGGGTTACAAATTGATGGGCTGCCTGCACTGACACATGTCAGACAGAATAATATATCTAAAATTAAGTGTGACTCGTAATATTAGGAAAAAAGAGGAGTATGGTCGGGTGGTGACAGAGCTGTTGACTCGCTGAGGGGCGTTACCATAGATCCTGTCAAGCTATGGTACTTTCGGGATGTTTGTCAGGACCGCGGGCACCATCATGACACTGATTTCTTACATCGGACACTGGTGGAGTGTATGGTGCGTGAGGGACAGACAGTGTTTGGTATACGTGCAAGAGGAGATGGAGACAGATCCCGGGCGGTAGTCCACCGGAGTACTGCACTCGATGCGAGAACGGCTGCCGCGAGACTATTAAGCTATATTTTAAAGCTAACTAACTCACTTTTTTAATAGGCTAAACTTATTTCATCTCTCTCTCTCTCTCTCTCTCTCTCTCTCTCTCTCTCTCTCTCTCTCTCTCTCTCTCTCTCTCTCTCTCTCTCTCTCTCTCTCTCTCTCTCTCTCTCTCTCTCTCTCTCTCTCTCTCTCTCTCTCTCTCTCTCTCTCTCTCATCTAAAGACAATAAATAGTTATTCATGTGTGATCCATGTCAAATGACAC
>JAXIVD010001292.1:63778-91278 GCA_036785275.1 Cancer borealis | reverse complement strand
TGCGGAATCACCGGTAAATCCTCGTATTCTCGACACTCGTTAGATACCTTGTTATGGTTAGAGTAGGTACCACTAGATAGAGGGGATGAGGGGAAAAACGCGTGACGTCACTGGAACTGAGGATATATATACCGGTCTGGGCGGAAAGTCAGTCACTAGTGTTCCGTGACCCCGCTTCAGACAGCTGCCGAGAGGACCAGCAAAAGACTGTCTTTCGGTTGTGGTTTGACTAAGGCTGCATGTGGAGTTGCCTCTCGCCAAGGACGACGGCAAGACGGAAGTGACTCTCAAACAGTATTTGTGGCGTGAGTGTATTTTGGTCGTTTTCCATCAGTTCCCTCACGTATAGTTAGGTAGGATAGAATAGGAATATTTGTGTTAATGTATTTGTTTATGATTGTGTCGCAAAGGGTGGATAAGCACTTGTAAGAGCACCACCACGGATATAACGAGTACTTTATTTATTTATTCATCATTAAAGTTGTCCATTATTTTACTATATTCGTTTTCTGTTCGTATAACAACCTCGGTGGTGGAGGGCCAAGTGGTAGTAGTAGCAATAGTGTCGATACCCAAGTGGTGTCGTGGTGGCAGCATAGAAAGTAGATAGAAAGTAGTAGATAAGAAGGTAGAATGGAATACCGAAACGGTACAGTGATGACAGCAGGGTCAATAGAATATTTAACTACGGTACAGTGGCAGTAACACTGATCCTCGGTACAGTGGTTGCAGCGGTGTAGATGCAAATTACGCATCAGCCCACGTTGTCCGGAGGACGCTACGTAGTGCTAGTTAGGTAGGTAGTTAGCCCCCCAAGTAATTTTTTTTTATTATTCTCTTAGTGGTAATAGGGATAATCGTAGTTTAGATGTTTAAAGTAGCCATTGTAGGGCATAGTTAAGTGCCCTCTCACCTGGACCACTTACCCTCTCCTATTGATGTCCAGATATTTAAATCACCTGGAGCCACAGCCCGGTCTTTTTTTCATAATGAACACCTGACCGCTGTATTCAACAGCCGTTATGACATGGTGATTTTGTGGCTGGGGAGTAATGACATCCACCCCCGGTGTCAGGTGAAGGGCATCGTCAATAACATAAAACTTATTGTAGAACAGCTGGAGGCTCGTTGCACCCCCAGGGTAAAGATTTGTCTAGTTGAGCCACGCCTAACTGAAATACGTTGGAGGCCTAGGATCGAGCAGGAGGCTTATAATAAAGTGGCCAAGGGAGTTAACAACAAACTCCAAAAGAGAGCTTTGCGGGGTAAGGAATTTATTTCCTTTGGTGCCAAGCCTTTTTTATACTCCTTAAGATCTGACGGAGTACACTTTAACCGCGAAGGTAGAGAGAGGGTAAAGGACAAGCTGAGAGGCGCCATTAACAACGCCCATGCCTTCCAACCTGAGGCACACTGGGGTTACGCCCAGATGAGCAATTAGGGGAATCCTTTTACCACATTTTTCAGCCAGGGTGAGAAGTGCTCAAAGCCTCCCCTGCGGGCACTGGACCCCAGGACTAGTAAGTGAGTCGCGACCTTCGGGTCGCCGAGCACCCTTCCATCCCCCCCCCCCCCTCCGTATCTGCGTGGATACGGCTTGACTAAATTTAACAAGTGGTTTTTTTTTTTTTTTGTTCTTGAATTTTTTTTTGCTTTAACTTTTGATTAGTGTGATTAAGATTCAACTCGCGGGTTAGATTTGAAAGAGGAAGAGCAGTTCTTTTCTTAAGGTCGTATGGGTCCTTTCCCCCTCCAATTAAATTTTAATTATGAATTCTCAGATAGACTTGTTAGGCGACTCGTGGTTTCCCCAGGAGGAAGTAACAGAAGTGGGTGAACAAGCGTTTGATGGAGCAATAAAACCAGTGTTCAGAAATCGGTCATCACGATCAGAGGAAAATGGAGTCGTTAGAAAGGGAAGTGGATAATTTAAGGTTTTGTGTTGAGGATTTAATAGGTGAACTGCGCCGCAGGGAATCTGCACCCCCCCTTGAAAGACCAGTTAAAACCTTTTTGAAGCCACGTGATATCCCTATTCTGGAGTTACGTCAGTTGAATGGTGTAGACGGCGCGGGACGACTCACTGTTTTCTTGTCACAGGTAGAAAGTTGTTCTCAGTTAACAGACGAACGACAACAAATAGTTCGGATGCGAGTAGATTCACCCCTTTCACTAGTTATTCAGAATATCCTTAATAAAGAAGTTATGTCGTGGGAGAACTTTAAGAAGCACCTAACTACTGAACTCACCGACCAAAGTGAAGACCGTATCTTTGATTCCCTGAACGATTTAAAATATACGTATGACGAAGACCCAATAGAATTTGTAACCAACCTAAAATATAAACTTGCGTTGTTAGAAGTACAGACAAAGTCGGGAGAGGTGCCTAACACTGAAAAACTCATTAAAAACAAACTACTGAAGGGTATGCCTAAAGAAAGTAGAGATAGGCTAGAGTTGTACTTGGACCAGAATGTAACCCTTAAAAAGTTTATGAGCAAATTAGATAATGAGAGAATAGTGGTGCTAGCACAACAACGGGATAACGTGCGAACAATCGAACCAGCTTTACCATCCCAAGGTGCCATAGCACGTAACCCTCCGAGAACACCAACAGGGAGGGGCAATTTAGAAAGAGTCGAGAGGAGACTTAGACAATGGGATAGGAGAGAAAAATATTGTCCTTGTTGTCGAGCTAATAGTCATTCTATAGCAGAATGTCGTAAACAACCTCGCCCAGGCTCCTGCTACGATTGCCTGCGGATGAATTGTCGAAGAGGACAACCAGGTTGTCCCGGGAGAATTAATATGACTCGAGGGAGAATAGCGTGACAATCATCGGTCATTAACCTGGACGTTAACCACCATGTGCTCGAAGTAATGTTAGATACAGGTAGTGATGTATCTCTACTTAAGCTTAGCGCAGCGGAAGAATTAGGGCTGGAAATAAAACATAGTTCAAGAATTCCCCCATTGCAAGGAATTACTGGTCGTAAATTACGAGTTTTGGGTCAAGCTAGTGTTACCATTTCTAGTATCAGTAATCACCCAATTACCATTAAAGTAGCGGTAATTCCTGATAATTATCTGCGTCCATCAGCCTTGCTCGGTATGAATGCCATCAGTCAAGCTACATTTACGTTAGATTACCAAGCAAGAAAAGTTTATTGGAATAACTTGATTTATCCTTTAGTGTTAACAACAAATGAATATGGTAAAGTTCAAAGGGTGGTAAGAGAAACACGACCCGCCCCTAATAACCACCCCAAATATGGCAGATTAACTACTCGTAAATACCTGGACTGTTATTTAACGACCATGGTGGAAATTAAAGTCGATGAACAACCTAACACAGTAGTAATGGTTGAAGCCAGACATCAATACGTCCAGAATGGAATACCAATGGTTATGACTGTCACTAAAGATCACACTTTGTTTATCCCCGTCATTAATAACACCAAGGTAGGGTTAAACTTGCACCCCGGAACATTGTTAGTCACCTATGAACGAGTGCAAGATGAACAATTAGAAACAGAAGAAACCCCCGTTACTATCTCCCGTATTAGTGAGGCTCTCGGACCTGAGAATGATTGTGTTAGTAATTACCAAATACGCTGGGAAAAACTGCAGTCCATCCTAGAATCTCATGATTGGTCACATTTAAATCCAGAACAGAAAGAACAATTATTTCAAATCATCCAACAACATCAAGAACTTTTTATAGTACATCCAGGCGAGTTAGGTTTAATTCAAGCAGAACCAGCTCATATACAGGTAGACGATCCAAGACCTTGCCGTACGCCTCTATACCGTTATCCCGAGAAAGCAAAGGAGGCGATTCAGTCAATATTAAAGGAGTTAGAAGGGAAAGGTATTATCGAAAGTTCAACTGCGGCTTGGCTGTCCCCAATAGTTTTAGTTAATAAGCCAGGGGGAGACAAAAGACTCTGTTTAGATTATAGAAAAGTAAATAAACAACTAGCTATGGATATTCATCCTCTTCCTAAGTTAGAAGAGTTAGTAGAGAATGTATCAGGAAGTGACTACTATGCCACCCTGGATATGAAGGATGCATATTATCAAATCGCCCTCGATCAATCCAGCAGGGACCTAACTACTTTTAGTGATGAAATCTCACTCTATAGATTTAAAAGATTGCCCTTCGGTTTGAGCTGCAGCCCCGCTTTATTCGCTAGACAAATTAACCAAGCTCTAGCCCCCCTACTTAAAGAAAATTGGGTTAAAAGTTATCTTGATGATCTTATTGTGTATGCGGCAGACTACGTTACTTTAATTGAGAGGCTGGAAAAGTTATTTAAACACCTAAGGTCTGTAGGTATAAAACTTAACCTCTCCAAGTGTAATATTGGTCAAAGACAAGTAAAATTCTTAGGACATATAGTGTCAAAGGAAGGATATTGTCCTGACCCACGTAACGTAGACGCAGTAACCCAAATGAAACCACCCACTACTATCAAGGAAACGCGACGTTTCATCGGGATGTGCTCATTCTATCGCCGCCACATAGAAAAATTCTCAAAGATTCTGGCCCCTCTTACCAACCTTACTAAAAAAGGCCAAGTATTTGACTGGACCAGTGAATGTCAGAATGCTTTTGAGACTTTAAAATGTAAACTCACCCATGCCCCAATCCTTTCTAAAGCAGTAATGAATCAGGAGTTTATATTAGAAACCGATGCTAGTGCTACTCATGTAGGAGCAGTGCTGATGCAATATGATGGGAAAGAACCACGAGTGATAGGATTCTTTTCAAAGAAATTAAGACCGGCCGAAATAAAATACTCCACAACCGACAGGGAAGCGTTAGCTGTAGTGTTAGCCTGCCGGAACTTTCACCATTATTTGTGGGGAGTGCGCGTCCTGATCCGCACCGATCATCAACCCCTTATTTCTGTGTTCAGGCAAAGAACAAAATCGCCCAGGATGAATAGGTGGATATTACAGATGAGGGAGTTTCAGTATAAAATAGAATATAAAGCTGGATCTAAGAACGTGGTGGCTGATCAACTAAGCCGTCCAGTTAAGGTAGTTAGAATGATAGGGCAAGATACGTTCCTAGGGATGACCAAAGATGAGTTCATACAAGCCCAAGTAGATGAACCCCGTTGGCGAGAAATGAAACAATATTTAGAAGGAGGACAAGTACCACGACATAAATATCCTCCAGTAATCTTAAATCAGTTTATTGTAGAAGATGGAGTCCTTTATTATTCTAAACAGAAAAGAGATAACACCTTGCTCTATTTGTTGGTGGTGCCCACGGTGATGAAAAAGAAAGCCCTAACTATTGTTCATGAAAAAGAATCAGGACATTTAGGTCAACTCAAATCAATATTAAAGGTGGAAGAATATTTTTATTGGCCAAATTTAAAGGCAGATGTGAAGAAATTTGTAAGAGAATGCCTAACTTGTCAGCAAACAAAGTTGGCCTCAACTTTGCAAAGGCAGTGGCGAGAATTGCCTCCTGTAAACCAGCCTTTGGATAGAATCAGTGTAGATATAACTGAAATGACTCCTGCTCGAGGAGGTCATAGATATGTATTAACCATAGTAGATCATTTTTCAAGGTTTGTAAAATTGTTAAAATTACGTTCGAGGCAGGCTGAAGAGGTAGTTAGGGGTATTAGATTATACGTGGGGGATTATGGAAGGCCAAAAGCGCTCCTGGCTGATAATGCTTGCGAGTTCCGTTCTCATCTCCTGGCGGACTTCTGTAAAGCCCAAGGAATTCACCAAGTTTACTCCACTGCATACCATCCTCAAGGAAACTCCATCACCGAACGTTTACATAGAACCCTTAAGTCCGTGTTAGCGTGCTTGAGTAAGGGTCAACCAACTAAGTGGCCCGACTATATCACCCAGTGCCAACAAATACTCAACGCGGCGGTACACGAGACCACAGGAGAACAACCACACTACTTAATGTTCAATCGCCACGCTCCGAGATTTATAGGGATAACTCTACCACAGGTGGACGATGAGATAGACATTGGTGTAGCTCTGGAGGTAGTGAAGCAAACATCCCGTGACAACAGCCGGAAGTGGTTGGCGCGAGCTAATCTCAGTAGAAAAGAGCAAACAGTAAGTGTGAGTGATCTAGTGTGGGTAAAGAAAGAACAAATTAGCTCTTTCATCGAACGCAAACTAGGGATAAGGTGGATTGGCCCCTATAAAGTGAAGGAAGTGAAGCAGGGAGGAGTGTCATACGAGTTGGAAAACACTTTCAGTGGCGACACAATCCTCTGGGCACCAGACAAATTAAAACGTTTTGTAGGGGAGGAGGGGTATATAATCGACATGAGCGAGATCGTGTTGCCTTCCGAGGATGGTGAGGATGATATGGAAGAGCCACGCACAGCCCGACAACGGAGGCCTGTGACAAGATACGTAGAGGAGTGCTGAGGAGAGAGATTAATAAACAGACCCCTGAGTGTTTTAAGGAAAGGTTACTGCCTCTAAAACTTTTTTGCAGCTAAGGAGATGCCGAGCTGAAACACTGGTCCCGCAGCTGAAGCAGTGATCACCGCAATCCTGGGGGCTCTGGACTCTGCCCCAGGGAAAGGACCTGGATGTTACCCCCCAAGGACGAAGGCTTGGTGAAGCCCCGCTGAGGATCACCACCCTGCTCAGCTTGCCAGGACTGGTGGGAGTTGGCTTCACCTATTCCGACCAGGAGGTCGAGTCACGTCTGACTCGGAAGTCTTGCACAGAGACAAGAAGAAAGAAAGAAGAAGAAGAAGACCGGTCCCGACTTATATTGATAATATATAAACTCTCATGTTCTTACGAGTGTGAGAATACGAGGATTTATTTTTTTTCAAGAGGAAAGCCGTGTACCGAGTACAACGGGCCAACTATCATTACGGTGATTCCTTTGCGGAATCACCGGTAAATCCTCGTATTCTCGACACTCTTTAGATACCTTGTTATGGTTAGAGTAGGTACCACTAGATAGAGGGGATGATGGGAAAAACGCGTGACGTCACTAGAACTGAGGATATATATACCGGTCTGGGCGGAAAGTCAGTCACTAGTGTTCCGTGAACCCGCTCCAGACAGCTGCCAAGAGGACCAGCAAAAGACTGTCTTTCGGTTGTGGTTTGACTAAGGCTGCATGTGGAGTTGCCTCTCGCCAAGGACGACGGCAAGACGGAAGTGACTCTCAAACAATATTTGTGGCGTGAGTGTATTTTGGTCGTTTTCCATCAGTTCCCTCACGTATAGTTAGGTAGAATAGAATAGGAATATTTGTGTTAATGTATTTGTTTATGATTGTGTCGCAAAGGGTGGATAAGCACTTGTAAGAGCACCACCACGGATATAGCGAGTACTTTATTTATTTATTCATCATTAAAGTTGTCCATTATTTTACTATATTCGTTTTCTGTTCGTATAACAACCTCGGTGGTGGAGGGCCAAGTGGTAGTAGTAGCAATAGTGTCGATACCCAAGTGGTGTCGTGGTGGCAGCATAGAAAGTAGATAGAAAGTAGTAGATAAGAAGGTAGAATGGAATACCGAAACGGTACAGTGATGACAGCAGGGTCAATAGAAGGTAATATTTACCTACGGTACAGTGGCAGTAACACTGACCCTCGGTACATGTGTATATATATATATATATATATATATATATATATATATATATATATATATATATATATATATATATATATATATATATATATATATATATATATATATACGTGTATGTGTGTGTCTATATATATATATATATATATATATATATATATATATATATATATATATATATATATATATATATATACATATATATACGTATATGTGTGTGTGTGTGTGTATATATATATATATATATATATATATATATATATATATATATATATATATATATATATATACGTATATATATATATATATATATATATATATATATATATATATATATATATATATATATATATATATATATATATACGTATATATATATATATATATATATATATATATATATATATATATATATATATATATATACAGTGGAACCTTGACTTACGAGTGCCCCAACATACGAGTTTTTTGAGACACGAGCCGTCACTCGGTCGATTTTTTGCTTTGAATTGCGAGCCAAAATTTGAGGTACGAGTCATGTTCAGGACTGCGTTCACTAGACAATACTGCACGCTACAGTAGCTTAGTGCCAACATATAAAATATTATGGTTTGTTACCATGAAATGCTTATTTATTATAATTAAACAAAATATTACAAACCTCTTATCTTGTCAACGAGCAATACGGAGCATGCAGTATTGTCTTAGTAAACGCAGCCATACGCCCGCCCAGCTCTCCCGTGCAAAATTCGTTCTCTGCTTGTGTTTACCTCGCCGCGAGAGGATCTCTGTTGTGCTCGCGTTCTGTGCTTTTGTGCATTTATTTTACCAAATTTCTTGTTTGTAACAATGGGTCCTAAGAAAGTGAAAGGAAAGGACAGCGGTTCAAAGAAGAAAAGGATGATGTCTATCGAAATAAAGCGTGAAATCATAGAAAAACACGAGCAAGGTGTGCCAGTAATCGACTTGGTGAGGCAATACGAGCGCAGTACTTCTACGATATGTACCATATTGAAGCAGGAGTCGATAAAGGCTATAACACCAGCCAAGGGCGTTAAAATAATTTCTAAGCTCCGGACCTCTGTCCATGAAAAGATGGAGAATATGCTATTGATGTGGGTGAGAGAAGGAGCTTGCGGGAGATACCGTGACGGATGGTATCACCTGCGAGAAGGCACGAGCCATTCATGCTGATTTGCTTTACATTATCTTTTATTATGTTTTTATACAATATTTGTTATTTATAAATACATTTTTCTTATTTAAAAACACGTAACAAAAAATTGGGTGGTATTTTGTGGGCTGGAACGGATTAATGGCATTTCAATTAATTTCAATGGGGAAAATTGATTTGATATACGAGCAAATTGAGTTACGAGCTCGGTCATGGAACGAATTAAACTCGTAAGTCAAGGTTCCACTGTATATATATATATATATATATATATATATATATATATATATATATATATATATATATATATATATATATATATATATATATATATATATATATATATATATATATATATATATACATATACAGTGGAACCACGCGGCAGGTTTGTGTATTGGGACGAACAACTGCAAGAAAAGTTTTGCCAAGCCCAGGACACCATATGTCAGCTCACTAAGGACGGCCTGGCATACTATGACAAGACACGCCCAACGATAGCCATCACGAACTGGAGCAGGGAAGGTGTCGGGTTTGTCATCCTGCAGCAGTACTGCCACTGCTCATCTGCTGTCGTCCCCTTCTACTGCAAGGCTGGCTGGCGCCTGGCCCTGTGCAGCAGCTGCCACCTCACTGCCGCTGAGGCCGGCTATGCCGTAGTGGAGGGAGAAGCTTTAGTCGTGGTGTGGTGCCTCCAGAAAGCCGGGCTGTTCTTGCTGGGATGCCTGAACCTCACTATCGTCAACCACCGCCCCCTCACCAAGCTCCTGGGGGACAGAGCTCTGTCAGAAGTGGTAAACCCGCAGCTCTTCTGGCTAAAGGAGTGGACTTTGCAGTACCGCTTCCAGGTAAAATACCTGCTCGGGAAAAGGAACGCTGCAGCGGATTTTCTGTCCAGATACCCGGCGCTCAGGAGCCCCTCAATGGACGCTGATGCAGACCTGGACGAGGACCTCGCTGAAGCAGTTGCAGCCGCCGTGATTGGCACAGCCGGACACGAGGGTCACATCCTGGACGAGTCAGTGGTGAGAAAATTTGCAGCCGACGACCCCGTGTACCAACTGTTGCTGGCTGACTGGCACCAACATAAATCGCAAGAGGTGGCCTGCCTGCGCCCATTCTATGGCATGAGAGACAGACTGGCAGTCAACCAGGACCTGGTGACGTACACATTTGATCAGGGGTGCGTGCGCCTTGTGATTCCAGCGCTCCTTCGCCCACAGGTAGCAGCGAACCTTCACGTCGGTCATCAGGGGCTCGACTCCATGCTGCGGAAGGCAAGGCAGTGTGTATACTGGCCCGGATTAGAAGGAGACCTGTAGCACTACAGGGCATCCTGCACGCCATGCAAAACACATGCCCCCTCGCAGCCCGCAGAGACACTCATCATCACACCGCTCCCGGAGTACCCCTTCCGGTCTACAGTGGCAGACATGTTCCAGCATGACGGGTACACTTACATGGCTTATGCCGACAGGCTCACTGGGTGGCTGGAGCTTGCCCACTTCCCATCCGGCGCCACCTCGCAAAGGATCAAGACTCAACTGAGGCGTTGCTTCATGCGATGGGGAGCTCCAAAGCAACTGTCCACCGACGGAGGTACGAACCTGGCAAGCGAGGAAATGGCAGAATTCCTCAAGGACTTGGGCGTCACAGCACGCCTATCATCAGCACAATACCTCCAGTCAAACAGGCGAGTCGAGGCAGCAGTCAAAACGGCCAAGAGAATCATCAAAGCCAACACGGGCGGCGGAGGGACGCTGGACACCGACAAAGTCTCCCCCGCTTTGCTCCAGTACCTGAACACTCCGCTGTGAGCAATAGACAAGTCTCCCGCCCAACTTGCTGCAGGCAGACAGCTGCGTGACGGGGTGTCCACGGCCCGTTGGCACCTTAAAGTGGACAGGCACTGGCGGAACGCTTCGCAGGAGAGAGGTGCAGATGGGGGAGGCTGGCGACACCTTGATGGCCAACAGCACGCCCAGACAACTTCCCCCCTGGCCCCCGGCACCCATGTGAGGGTCCAGAACCAGGCCTCCAATGTGTGGGATCGCACGGGCTTGGTAGTGGAGGAACTCCCTCACAGGCAGTATACCATCAGGCTCGACGGTAGTGGCTGTATTAGCCTCAGGAACAGAAAACACCTGAGGCCCACTCTCGCGCAGGCTCCACCAGAGGCACAGATCGGGGTGCCCTCGACAGTCGGATCTCCAGCAACTCCACTCCAGCTCCAGCCACATCCCAGGAGACAGGCGAAGCGTCCAGGGTGGCTAGATGACTACGTCTAATTTGTTACACACACACACACACACACACACACACACACACACACATTTTGTGACAGCAACTACAGTTTACTTTGTTTTCTGTTTAATTTTGGTTCTTTTGTTTTCTTGCCCCTGCGTTTTTGTGGCCTGTTACGCATGACACTTATCAGATCAATGTGTTGTTGGTAGGCACACATTTATCTTGGAGGGGGGATATTGGATAGGAACGTACAACATGTTTTCCCCGGCGCCACGTATACCTCAGGCGTGCGGGCATTATCAGTTAGTTGCTGTATCGCCTCAATAAAGGAAGGAAGTACGCTGCGGTTTATCATTATTCCCGCCGCCGGACATCCCATAATATACTTTTCTTAAAATCTTCAAATTCTCACTTTTCAGGGCTTACATATGCTAAAACGGTAAGATGTCAAAACTATGACTATGACTATGAAAATAAAATACAGTGGTTGATTATACAGGAGTGGAAATATGTACAGGAAGTTCTCGCTATACGATAGTTCGGTTTACGTTAAATTCGCAGATACAATACTAGCCAATTAGTACCCTTTTTTCGATTTACGATACTTGATTCGCAGTTACGATATTCAAAAAAGGCGCCAAAATCGGCGTGGTGGTGCATGCAGCACCACCACAACCCTACGCTACATGCGGCCAATTCCAACAACTAGTCATTCCCGCCCAACATTACAAACACAGTGAAATCTTGTGCTTGTGATTTACTTCCATTAAACGACGAATTACGTAATGATTGCATAATTATATTCTTTTCTTTATTTTCTTTATTAAATTTGTTTATTTTTACACTAAGGTATGTCTTTATGTATGTATCTGAACCTGAAGGAGTGACTTTAGCAATGTGCTGGAATGCATCCCTATCTAATACATGTAAAAATGGGTTCGGTATACGCTATTTTGGTTTACGACAGGGTTTCAAGGAACGCATAGTTAACGTAAAATGAGGACTTCCTGTATATTATCTTAAATGAAGGTTGAATACAAATCAATTTCAAATGACATTGCATTTACTACAGTAAATGAATCGTTAAATAAAGTCAATGAAACTATAAATGGCTTTGCATTAACTTACCATACCAGCAGCTCTTTCCATATTCAGACGCAAAGTAAATGCCTCTGCCAACTAATCCTCCCGAGTGAGGCATGATCCTAAGGCCGGCCTTGAGGATAGCTGCCACCACTGCTACGTTAGTTCCATGCCACAGTAACTTCCGATTTTTTAGGTCATCATGTTTCTGAAATCTTTGGCAAAATTTGATTGGTGTGTATTAAGAATATTGATTATCTTTTTAGAAATCGAAATAAAAAGACAATTCAAATATTGAAAATTTTTTTAAATTTCCATATTGACATGTTTAAATCAATCTATATACCAGGCTATCATCCCCGAGGCAAGGCATGCATACACATATATTTCTCTTACTTAGCCCTATAAGCTAGCTGAAGTACATAGAATAAATCATCATAAGCTTTATACCTAGCATGTTTGCTTCTAGGTCTATAGTATAAGGTACCAATCCTCACTGAGCCACACTGTGCGAGGATCAACCTCAGTTCAATCAGTGATTTGAGCATTAGGATTCTACAGCAGAACTAATATACTCCTCTTGCATCACAAAAGGTTCATTTTTTCTCCGCATCTGAATTCATCAACTGATCAGGTGAGATGCAGTGGATCCTCCCGTTGATGCTGCATCCCAGTTCATGCATTCACATCTACTCTCCAATCAACTCTTATCACACAAGCATTATTCCTTTTTCCATAGACATCCCTCTTGCAATAATCTCATCACACTGTCCTTCCATCCAATTTGTGGAAAGCTTCTGAACCTCACACTTCTTACATCATACCTATTTATCTTTTACAAGTTTTACGTCCTCGTACACTTCATTAATTTGCTCTTTCTTTCAATTACTCTGAATTTGCTCTCCCTTTTTTTTTTATACACCCTTCCAAACTCTTTCAACCTCTGCTCTGAATCAGCCACCAGTGCAGTATATTTTTTGCATTTACCTCCCTTACAACGCCATCCATATAAATATTAAACAACCAAGGCGAATTTACACATGTAGCCCCAATCGAACAGAAAAGCAATCGCTCCAACTATTTCCCACTTTAACAAATGCTCTATTATTAATTCCATTTAACAATCTACCACTTATCCCATATAATCTCAAAACAATCCACGATTCCTTTGCTATAAACTAGGTCAAATGCTTTATCTAAATCCATGACTGCCCAAAATACATCCTTACCTTTCACTAAATATTTCCCACACACCTGCCTCGCAGTAAACACTTGATCCACACTTTCCCTCCCTTTTCTAAAACCACACTGCTCATCATAAATAATTTTCTCCATAATCACTCTAATTCTCTTAATCAACACCCTACCATACACCTTACCTACAACACTCAACACTTATACAGTAATACCCATTAAAACTAGGACATTCATACTTACCTGAACCATGCATATACTTGATCTAGTCAATTGGCACCATACTGCTTATGAAGTACACATTTAGCAATCATTAAGCAAATAGGAATATTTTATTAAGAAGATAATAGGAAGGAAAAAATTGAATATTCAAATGAATATCCTGGAGATGCAAAACTTACTAGAAAACTAGAAAAACGTGTCACATTACTTCAGATGAAATACAAGCAGAAAATGAAAGAGGCAATACTACAGTTTGTGTAATAAAAGACATACATAAAAAAGAAGGAAATAAAAAATTGATGAATATTTAAAATTCTGAATGCACGGTTCAATAACAAGACTATTTTTGAAGAAAGCAGAAAAGAAAGTAGAAAATATAGAACATTATGGACTGATGAAGTTTATGAAACATAAATATTTTGAGCCAATCACAGTCTCGGAATATGAACAAGAAAAGAAAAGGAAAAATATTTGAAATGCTGAAATTTTAAGATATTGTTGATTCAATAGCTGGCATGTCCTTGTGAATCAGAGTAACACAATCATGGCTCAGACATAACTTTGTCTTTATCTGGTGGTATATGAAGGAATGATGAGATGATAAATAAGCCTGTTGGCCATACTTAATATGCTGAATGGATGATTTTTTACTCCCAAGTTACAATAACTAAAACAACTATGTTTTCATCAGACAAACTGGTTCTGTTCTAAACTCACCTGTCACATTCACTTTTACGATCAATTTGCCAAATATCCAAGATTGTCCCTTTTCGAGCTCTCTTACAGGATTTAGAATAATCCTCAAGTAACTGAAAAAATAAAGCAATTTAATTTTTGAAGTTTAAGTCCCTTCAATATTAATTTCATATTGACAAAATCCCTTACATAATACACATTACTCTATCCTTCCCCTCTACACCTTGTCTTTTCATATATAAGAGAGTATACAGAGGAGGTGCTTCCCAGACCCTTCGCTCCATCCCTTTTGTCACTTTTTACGAACTGCAAGGATCACGGTGGTAGGGTTCTTTAAGCCCTTACCATAAGGATGTTCTAGAGTATAAAACTATATGGTTTAACATGTGCAAGCCAGGCAAGTGATTACGATCCGTTTCCTTTCTTTGTTTTTTCCCTTTTACAAGCATTTTGTTTTCAATTATGATTTCATTATGAGAAAATGTTAACATGATAATCTGAAGTGTCACACAATAATCTTTGGTCCTGAAAGCTTGTCTCAGGTCCTAGACAAACATTGCATAATGATAACACAAAATTTACCTTGAATTGTGAAGAATTTTTGTCAAGACGTTCAAATGTACAGTCAAGCATCTGGAATTTTTCAAGTAGAGGATGGATACTTTTATCTGCCTGAAAAAGGTAAAGTGAAAATTAACAGATTATATTTCATACGATATACAATTCAAATTAATAAACCAATATTGAGACAACATATGACAAACCTTTTCTTTCTGAAAAGACTGTGTCAACTCAATATCACTGAGAGTCAACATAACTTCCTTCTTCTGCTGAACAATGGATTCCGTGTCCAACACTGTTGGCGGCATTCGACCAAAGTTGTGGGGACAGTGTGTGTAAAATTTTGATGACAAATCCATGAGTACTTCACGTGGCTGAAAAATATGGTCCTTGTAACTAAAGAGCAGGTTTGATCAATTCAAATATTTGTGACCATCAATTTAAGACTCAATCAATAATAAAGTTTTGGGATTACCTCTTTTTTTTTTATTGCTGCTTCAATATCCAGCAATGCTTCAAGTCCTTTAGCTATCTGTACTTTACTCAACTTCCCCAATGGCATCTTCTTAATGTCTGTTGGATACAGTAATCAGAATATTGTAACTATAATTTCACGTCACAATATTTAACTGACGTCACAGCGGTACCAAATGAGACGCTCTCCTACCATTCCACCATCAGTTCACATTCTACCTCCCCACAGTCTCCACCATCAGTTCACATTCTACCTCCCCACAGTCAACAACACGTCAGCTGCTTCGCTTCTCCCTGGTTGACGTTTGCCTATACAGTCCTAAGTTGACTGTGGGTGATATATATCTGGATCTACGGATGCATTTACTGCCATATGTATTATTTACTATGCAGTTTGGAGTTGTGGGTTGGTTCCTACCGCCCTAGGAGACAACATATGGTGTTTATCTGACCCTCTCTGTCTCTGGTTGCGCAGTTTAACGTCGCCACCCAGGCGTGAGGCGTTCCTCTTCTTCGTCCTCAGATAGCAAGAAGCGTGGGAGCTTGGAGAAGGACGACTTAGATAAGTCTGCTAAGAGGAGTCGGTGTTTGGTAGATATTTCCACACTCCCTCCTCCACCTTGCGCTTCTCCGCCGTCATGTCAGCTGAGCGCTCTCCCGTGCCTGGAGAGGGTGTTAGTAACTTAGTATATATCTGTGTCCATTACTGCTGCACTATTACGGTGACACTGCTGCACCATTACGATGACACTCTGCAACATCATTATGGTGACACTCCCTACACAGTGCTGGGGCTCATTAACCTCCTTCCCACCACCACGCCTCGTCAGTGCCATTACGGAGGCACTTGGATACAGGGCCACTTTTAGGAGTGCCATGCTTCCATCCAGACCATCTTTGCTGTCACCTAGCCTGTCACTGAGATGTGTTCTACCATCCTGCACACTGACTAAAACTTGAACGTTATACAAATAACAAATATAAACATGAAAATAATGTAAATTTACAGTGTTACACCCGCCGAGTCCGACATTGTTCTTGTGTAGCTTGGTTCAGACTTTCCAACTTCACTTTTTATCTAACTTAACCCAACCTATAAAAATTTAACCTAACGGTGAGGGTTAGGTCGGCCTCCGTGGTCAGTTGTTAACACAATAAAGAGATACTTATTCTCTGAGTGCTACAACCTTGACGACATGAATGTTCGTGATTCATATGCTCTTTGATAAAATCATATGTAAACGGTCCTGCAGAGCGCCATTGGCTGAGTGGGACCTGTTAAATAACGACAACAAGTAACAAGTAAGTAACAATTTACATCTGATGAACGAATTCATTGTGACAGAAAGCAATAGATGAGTGTGTTATATGTGCAAAACACCTAAGTGACCTTAATGAGACGGGTGTAACACTGTAATAACACATAAGTAACTTGTGCTAGTGAGGGAAAGTGATGTGTTAGATATACCCAAAAGTGATTCCCAAAGTGACCTGACCTAGGAATGGAAGCAGCTGTTGCTTTCTTGCCATATTAGTATCTTGGCAAGTGCTACTTCCAGTCCCGGCCTTTTTTAGGCCAGCAGCCTCCCCAGGGGAGGGGGATGCATGGGCCGAAGCTGCAGTAACCTCTCCAGTGAGTTCCGGGTTTCCTCCTTTAGTTAATACACCTGATAACTTTAGAGGGTGTAAGATTTTCTCTGCTAACCTACTGTGTGAGTATCATGCAGGATCCTTGGATTCATGATGTGGTGAAGGGAAAAATTTCTAGAATTTGTGTCCATACCTTTTCAGACTGTGCCTCCATGTCCTCTCGCCCTGTCTCGGGCGGATGATCAGACCCTGAACGATGCCTTATATCAGTTCCTCAAACAGTCAATAGTGGAGCTTTGTTTATCTGAAGATCACGGTTTTGTTTCCCATCATAAAGCCGGTTCGGGCCGGCGAGGGTTATCCTAAACTTGATGGACCTTAATGTTCATGTGCCTTATATTCTTTTTAAGATGGACACTCTGAAGGATGTGATTCCTTTAATCCTCCCTAACTGCTTTTTTGTTACAGTTGATTTCAAGGACGTCTATTATTCAGTTTATGTTAGGCCTGAGGATAGGAAGTGGCTTCAGTTTTGGTGGAAGGGCCACGCTTTTAGATTTACTTGTCTCCCTCAGGGGTTATCTTCTGCTCCTCGCACCTTTATAAAGTTACAGAAACCTGTCCTCTCCCACCTTCGGTCCCTTGGAATGGTTGTGGTTTGTTATTTAGATGACTGTATTTTTATTGCTTCATCGGTAGAGGCCTTGCGGGTCCAGTGCAAGGCTATGCCTTGCACTTCTTTCATTCTCTGGGTCTCACCATCAATGTGCAGAGAAGTCGGTCCTGGAGCCTACCTAGAGGGTTACATTCTTTGATGTGGTTCTCGACTCTGTTTCCTTGACTTTGCCCTCCTGTAGGAGGGAGCGCATCAGGGAAAAATGTTTGCTCCTCCTCAACAGAGATATCATCTTACGAGACTTGTCCTCTTTTATTGGTTTAGCGGGGGCTTCTGGCCCTGCTGTAGAGTTAGCTCCTCTCCATTACAGGTACCTGGAGATTATTCGTAACAGGGATCTCTCTCGGTCCTATGGCAATTATAATTCCTGCGTTGTTTCAGATGCTCATGCCCGGGAATTAGTCACTTGGTGAGTGACTAATGTAGTTTTTCAGGAGAGGTCGCTCTGCTCTTCTTCTCCAACATATTAGCTGTTTACAGATGTCTGCCTGAATGGCTGGGGTGCTTCGATGGGGGATTTTACAACTGGAGGTCACTGGGCCCACAAGGAGCTGGATCATTTTAACTCTTTGGAGTTAAGGGCCATTCTGTTGGGCTTGCAGTCAGAATGGCTCATGTTAGGCTTCGCTCTGACAACACCACTGCGGTTGCATGTATTGATCGTTGTGGTAGCACACGACCTACGCTTCAAACTTTTACAGAACAGTTTCTTGAGTGGGCTGCTTCTAGGGATATTATTTTGTCGGCACAGCATGTACAGGGTCTATACAATGTGACAGCAGACACAGAGTCTAGAGTTAGTAGGATGGATGGTGAGAGGATGGTACAGCCGTGTACTTTCAGGATGGTTTGTCAGCGTTTTTATACTCCTGATATCAATCTTTTTGCTACACAGATAAATGTTCAGTTACCTGACTATGTTTCTTGGAGGCCAGACCCATTTGCTATGTGCTTTAATGCCTTTACCTTGGATTGGGGTGGGAAGAGTTTATATGCTATCCACCTTTCAGTGTGATATCCAGGGCTCTCCGGAAACTGCAGGACTACGGGGTGACGATGCTGATGATTCTCTCACTGTGGCCAACTCAGGTGTGGTTTCCGGTGGCCCTTCAAATGTTGGCAGCCGATCCAGTCTTGCTTGCACGCTATCCTCTGCTTTTTCCGCAACAGCTAACTCTTGCACACCCTCGGGCTCGGGGGTTGGTCTTGACAGCAATGGTGCTCTCCGGACAGCGTTCACATGTCGAGGCCTTTCGAGAGAGGTTGCCCAGTTTATCCTTCGGTCCTGGAGATCTAGCACTAAGGCTCAATATGGGCCACGTTTCAACAGCTGGCTGTCATTTTACCTCGGCAGGGAAGTGGATCCGTTTCAACCACCTGTGAATGTCCTTCTGGACTATCTTTTGTCAGAATTTAAACGGGGGACAGGCCGTGAGTACAGCTCTATGAACACTATTCGGACTGGCATCTCTGCAGTTGTTACTTTTGATGGACGTCCTGTGGGACAACATCCTTTAGTTTTCCGTTTCATGACTTGGGATCGTCAGCTAGTTCTGGATTGATATCTGCAGTCTGGGTCCCACGGAGGATTTGTCCTTTCCTCAGTTATCCATAAAATTGGTCGTTCTTATGTTCTTGTTGACTGGCCAATGTGGCCAGACCTTGCATTTGCTGGACACAAGAAATTTGTTTGTCTCTGAGACTCAGGTTGTTTTTGGGATTGGCGAACTGGTGAAAACTTCCCGTCCTGGGGTCCTTCTATCAAGGGTGGTCTTTGAGGCTTACCCGCATGACAACTGCTTATGCGTTGTGCACACCATTGAGCATTATCTTGATAGGACAACGACCTTCCGAGGGGCGCTTACGGGGTTTTTCTTGACGACACGGCCTCCAGTACGGTTGGCCTCTCGTGATACTTTGCGTCGTTGGGTGAGAGATGTGATGGGGGCTGCTGGCATTGACCTTACTATATTTTCTCCCCATTCGACTAGGTCTGCATCGTCCAGCAAGGCGGCCCTGATTTTGCCGTTATTCACGAGTGTCTCCACCATTGGTTGGGCCAGGGAGTCAACCTTTACGCAACACTACCGGAAGCCCATCACTCAGCATGGACAGTTTGCGAGGGCAGTTTTGTCATATAATGTTTGGCCTTTTCCTCTACTCAGCGTTTAATGTGAGGGTTCTTTGACCCCATTTTTGGTATGGGTGATGGGTGATTTTTCTTTCCATGTTCCTGTGGGACTGTGTTTCACTATTTTTGATAATTGTTAATGTTTTCTATCTTCTGAATTACAGTGTTGTGCTTTAATTTGTTCCTATGGATTTTCCTTTTCACGGCTCCATACTGACCCTTTTTCTGAAATTTGTGTGATTTGGTAGGTTTTAGGAACCTCTCTAAAGCTCTCATTGGGTACCGCTGTGACATCAGTTAAATATTGTGACGTGAAATTGTAAGATTAAACGATTACTTACCAAGTATGAAGTTTGATCGTAATTTCACGAACATTTAATGACGTCACAGTGGTGCACAATGCCCTCCCTCCCTGCCCTATCTATTCACGGAGTTCACTTTGGGGCATGGGCTCTCAGCAGTAGTTGGTGGCTGCTTCCTAAAACCTACTCTCTAAACGGACTGATGGTGGAATGGTAGTAGAGCGTCTCATTGTGCACCACTGTGACGTCGTTAAATGTTCGTGAAATTACGATCAAACTTCGTACTTGGTAAGTACTCGTTTAATCTTACAATTATTCATTGACTATCAGAAGAGAGAGAGAGAGAGAGAGAGAGAGAGAGAGAGAGAGAGAGAGAGAGAGAGAGAGAGAGAGAGAGAGAGAGAGAGAGAGAGAGAGAGAGAGAGAGAGAGAGAGAGAGAGAGAGAGTTATCTATTCAAGAGAAAGAACACATTGAGGAATTCATCCATCAATAAGTACATATACATGCATGGGACTGGGATGGCTGATCTAAAAATATTGTAATTCACTCATGAATAATGCTGATCATGTTTTCTCGCGTCTTCTACTCTCAAATATAAAAGATTCTTCACTAACCTACTATCAAGCTTTTCTCCATAACCTTTTTTTTTTTTTTTACATTAAAAGGGTACTGGCTAAGGGAAAAAAAAAAACAAGTATAAAAAAAATCCCGCTTGTCGCCAGAACCTGCAATAAGACATCTCACATTCTATGTCTGTTACACAAACATTGCTAAGCACTTGTTATCCATCCACTCCTTCACTAACGTTTTCTACCTCTGCCAATTCACATTCCATCTGTTCATTCAAATAACTCCCCATCCATCCATACAATCCATTCATTCACTCACACCTACCACTCATCTCTTCTCATCCTATGTTCATGCGGGTTAGTATCAATTTGACACACCCCTTTCTTACATGCGACTTAATAGTTTCCTTGGGTTTTACATGGTAACAAATATCATACAATATCTAGAAAGATTTTGTAATTTTCACCCACTTTTCACACCATTTGTCTGTTACCCTCATGAGGAATCTCAGACAAAACAGCCATGAAATGCATGAACCTCAGGTGAACCTTACCTAAATTCATTGATGTCATCTGATCTGCGAACATGTCCTCTGAAAATATTATCATGATCAATAATTGCGTCCTGTAGTCGAGGGGACAAGGGTCAGAGCTTACTGTAGTTTTAACCATCTGGCCTCCATCTACGACATCAGCTTTCTCCTCCTCCTCTTCATCATCATCTTCATCTGTAAGAAAAAGTGTATCACCATACAGATTCTCTAACATAGTGCAGCTTCTATAAGATGCATACATGGGGCACTGCAGTGAATGCAATAAAGGAGACAAAACCAGATAATTTAAGTGTAGGTCCCTGCGCAATCATTAATCATAGAAAAGACATCATACAATAGAGCCATGTGTCCCATCAAGAAGAGTATGCACATTGACATCAACATATAAAAGCATACATCCTATCTTCTCATCTCTCATACTCCTTTCATAGCTAACTTAAAAGCTTGACTGATCCACAGACTGTCAATTAACCTGACTCAAGAAAAAATGTCCTCAAAAAAGTAGAAAGCCTAAGATTGTGTTTATATCTGAATCTAAACTGTTGATTGGTTTTTAGAATAGAGAAAATAAAATATAAATTATTTAACCCAGTCTTAAGATGTATTAGTTATATTGATATACTTACCAATTTCAATCATGGTATATTTTCCCGGATGAGCATTAAAATCTTCTCTCTTTTCCCAATTATTTTTTGTTTTATCCTTAAATTTCTTCTTGAATGATTTTATTGCTCCTTCAACATCTTTATGATTATCCAAGCTGTGCTGCCCGTCTTCTCCCTAAAAATATAATTTGTACAACAGATAATGCACCATCCACACTTATTATAAACACAAAGCTTTCAACCAAGATTTTCACCAAAATTATTTCTCATAAAAAGGAAAAAAAAAAATATCATTCATAAATAAACTAATGTTCTTCAGCTTTAATTCAAGATATATAAAAATGGTAGAAAATACAAATTTTAATAATCATATATTTTCAACTCTTCCTCTCTCAGTTTGGTAAAAAATATTCTATTACATGAAAACAAGTACATATATTAGTAAGTACAGGTTGAACCTCCCTAATCCGAAATTCTGTAATTCGAAAACTTGTGTAATTCGGAATAAATTTTCGGAATAATTTGAATTTTGAATTTGGAGGGATAATTTTTATTTGCGGGGCTGCCGCTGGGACGCGTACGGAGCTTCACCCATCGCGTGTTTACACGGTTTTTCCATAATATCTCTGTAATATTTGCCCCTAAATATGGCTCCCAAGCGACCAGGAAGTGATAGTGTTGTTAGTGAAGCTAAGAAAAAGCGCAAACACATGACACTGTCAATACAACAGAAGGTGGACCTTTTGAGGAAGCTGGATAAAGGTTACTCGGTGCGGACTGTATGCCAAGAGTACAACATTGGCATATCAACTGTGTATGACATTAAGAAGCAGAAAGACCAAATTTTTAAGTTTTACAGTGAATCAGACAGTAAGAAGATCATGGGGATTCGTAAAACACTAAAGGAGGGGAAAAGCAGTGATTTAGACAGTGCTCTCATACAGTGGTTTAAGCTTCAGCGAAGTAATATCGTTCCTGTGTCCGGCGAGATGGTGATTGCGCAGGCAAAACTATTTCATGCAGAACTTAACCTGTTTATTTAATGACCTTCTGTGGTTCGGAATTTTCTATAATCCGGAAAGCCTCAGGTCCCGAGGTTTCCGAATTGGAGAGGTTCAACCTGTATCTCAATTTAAAGGTGTCATATGAATCACAAACAAGATCCATTCCACTCACCACCCGTCCCCAGCGTGTGAAACAAGAAAAACTGTTTTTTTTCTCCTGGATGACTTGAATAATATAAAACTTGTTGTTGTTGTTGCCAATGTTGGTTTGGTTCAACATGCATGTATAATCTTCATAGATAGTGGCCTGAAAAATATTAGTGCATTTACAATACCAAAAATAATACATACATCCATACATATGGAGGGAGAGAAGAATGAAGAGTTTGTGAAGAAAGTATGTGTAATTACCTAGTTGTAATATACAGGGCCTGAGCTACACTTGTGTGGTGCTGTCTCCGCATCTATATTTGTCCAATTTATTCTTCAGTTGATGTACATTCTTTGCCATTATTACCTATTTTTTCAGTCCATTCTAAGTATATGTATTTATTTTGGGAAAACTTTATGTTTTTGTATCGTTCAAGCAAAATCCCTTTAGCAATTTCTTCTTGTGTCCCCTCAAATTTCTAGCCTTTCCTTTTCTTGTCAATATTGGGTCTTTTCTATCTGTTTCCTCCAGGTTGTTCATCAGTTTATATATTGTGATTAAGTCTCCTCTTTCTCTTCTTTCTTTCAGTGTTGTTAGATGCATTTCTTTTAATCTTTCCTCATATATTAGGTCTTCCAATTCTGGCACCATCTTGTTAGCAATTCTCTGTATTCTTTCTAATTTCAACACTGGCTTTTTCTTGTGCGGAGACCATATTACTTCTGCATATTCCACTTTTGGTCGGATCATTGTAGTTATAATTTTCTCATTATATCTTTATCTAGGAAATGAAAAGCCATTCGTATTCTTTGCATCCCGAAAGTGTCACCAAATATTCTATTTATATGTTTCTCTGGTGATAAAATGTAAGTGAAACTGAAGGTCCTAGAAGGAGAGGAAAGCCAGTTGTAAGGTGGATGGATAGGGTGAAGGAGTACATGCATGAAAGAGTTGCTAATAGGGAGTGATGGCTTGAACTAACAAGGAGGGAGTATATGGATAGGGTGAGGTGTAGGTTCTTCTGTTATAGACATCACTTGGAGAACGTTCCTGGAGGAAACGAGGCATTAGAGGCTATGGTCACATAGAAAAAAATACACACACTGTACAGCAGCTGCTCATTTCTCAATACTAAAGAAGCACTCAGTCATCATATTAAATTCAATCCATAACAGTATAACAATAAGGCAGTCCAACTCCTGCTCATTTTAGGCCATTATCCACTCCTTTCCTTTTAGCTTCCATGAATTAGTTGTTGCCCCTTTGGTCTGGAACTGTACCTGGCTGCTGAACATCACTTGTATATATGATGTGAAATTAGTTCTGGGAAGTATATGAGGTATCATTCACATTCAATTGTTTTTACATAAGGTTATACTGGTAAAAATAATTAATACAAATTGCATAGGAAATATGTGTATGTGTGTAATGCTAAAGACAACTACTAAATATAAAACACATTTGCTGATAATAATTTTTGAAAAAAAAAGTACTAGTATATAATGTGTTACCTTTGGTAACTGACGAAGCAGTACATGGTCCAGTTTAAAGTTACGGTCTTTCTTTTCTTTGGAGGCAGAGGCCTTTGCTTCATTAATGGCAAGTCTCAGCTGGGTGGTGGCACTGTCCCCCCGCTGAAGCTTTTCTGGCACTTCTTCTCTATAGGAAATAAATCAGAATACCTATTAGCAAACCAACTGCCAACCAACCTGAAAGTTAACTCAATTTGACATATTTACAGATCTGCAATAATATGCTATACTTTTCTGCTGATGGATTTTCAGGAAACAACTTTCATATTTACTACAGAACTATAATATGAACAAACCCTTGATTGAACGGTTGTAGTCTATTTTTTATGTATGAAAAAGCACACCAATAAATTGTACCCTGTGCAAGGAGTGACTAACCACAAGTGAACTGGCATATGCAGGAATAAAGCAAATGGAAGGTATGGTTAGAAATAGAAAAAACTCTTACTTTTGTGAAAGGTCATAAAAGGGCAAGAGTGCATGAAAACAAATTTTAAAAATACTGCATTGGTCCAGTGGCAGTATCGTAATTTAAGAACATAAGAAATGAGGAGACTGCAAGAGGCCAGTTAATGACCTACACGAGACAGTTCCTTGTCCCCCACCCTTGGAATAATCCAATATTTAGCCATCCCACCTGTCATCTCTATCCATACTCTGATCCAACCGTCTTTTAAAGCTACCTATTGACTCAGCACTTACTGCGTGTCTATCCAGCCTATTCCAATCGTTCACCACTCTGTTAGTGAACCAATATCTACCTACGTCTGTCCTGAATCCAAGTTTTTCTAGCTTGTACCCATTTCCACGTATCCTATCCTGGCTACTAAATTCTAAAACCTGATCAATGTTTCCCTTATTAATTCCTTTTACCCATTTGAAAACCTCAATCATATCCCCTCTTGCCCTCCTTCTCTCTAGGGAGTGGAGATTAAGACGTTTTAACCTATCTTTGTAGGGTAAATTTCTCAGCCCCTGAATCATCTTGGTCATTCTTCTCTGAACTGCCTCCAAGAAGCTTATATCCTTCCTATAATAAGGGGACCAAAATTGAGCTGCATAATCTAGGTAGGGTCTGACTAACGCTAAATATAACCTCAGAATTACCTCAGAACTCCTATTTGTCATACACCTACTAATAAATCCCAGTATCTTGTTGGCCCTATTTCTAGCTATAATACATTGTTCCCTGGGGCGCAAGTCAATGCTTATTTGAACTCCTAAGTCCCTCACACTATATGACCTTCCTAAGGTAGTGTCATTTAATGTGTAGTCTACAGACCTATTTCCTTTACCTACGCTCATAATACTACACTTGTTAACATTAAACTGTATCTGCCATTTCTCTGACCACTCGTTCAGCCTAATTAAGTCATACTGCAGCATCCTAGCATCGTCTAAATTCTTTACCTGTCTTCCTATCTTTGTGTCATCTGCAAATTTACTGATATCACTATTTATTCCTGTTTCTAAGTCATTTATATAAATTATGAATAACAATGGTCCTAGTACTGATCCCTGTGGTACCCCACTAGTGACATTACCCCATTCTGATTTCTTCCCATTGATCTGTACCCTCTGTTCCCTACCAGTAAGCCATCCCCTAATCCATTTTAGTACCTTCCCACCTATGCCGTGAGCCTTAACTTTACTTAAGTCTCCTATGGGTTACTCTGTCAAAGGCTTTACTGAAGTCCAAATAAACTATATCATACTCGTCCCCCTTATCTATTGTTTCAAATAGTTTCCTATAGAAGGATAATAAATTTGTGAGGCATGACTTCCCCTTGCTAAAACCATGTTGACTATGTCTAATTAGCTTGTGTTCATCTAAATGTCTTCTAATTGTCCTTGCTATGATAGCTTCTAACATCTTGCCTACCACTGATGTTAAACTAATTGGGCAGTAGTTACTATTTTCTGCCTTATCTCCTTTCTTGAATATAGGAACTACATTTGCCTGCCTCCATAGCCTAGGTACTACTCCTGTGTCTAGTGATTCTCTAAAAATCATTGCAATAGATTCAACGAGTTCTTCTCTACATTCCCTAAGTATCCTCGGAAAAATGTCGTCCGGCCCTGGAGATTTAGTCTTTTTAAGTCTATCTATTTCCTTGCTAACTACTTCCCTACTTATGACTATTTCGCTTAATTTATCATCCTCTTGTCCCCTAAAGATCTGTACTGGCTCCAGTTCCCTACCCGACTCTTCTTGAGAAAATACGGACAAGAAGTATTTATTTAATTCCTTACTAATATCCTCACCATTTTCTATCAAGCTGCCATCCATTCCTTTAAGAGGTCCTATTCTTTCCTTTGTTTTAGCCTTGTACAACTGATAGAATCCCTTTGGATCCTTCTGGGCTTCTCTAGCTATCCTAACCTCATACTTCCTCTTTGCAGTCCTAATATCCTTTTTAACCTTCCTAGCTAGGTCATTATACTGCCCTACTACCTGTACTTCACCTCTTTTAATTCTCCTATAGAGTCCTCTTTTTAATCCAATTTCCCTTCTAATGTTGCTATTCATCCATTTTGGATCATTTTTATTTGACCTAATCCTCCTCTTAGGTATATGCTGTTCCTGCCCTGTATGAATGTCCCTTACTATGTTATTATAATGCAATTCTACCTCAATGTTTTGATCCTCCTCTCTGCCTACTCCTATACCCTCCCAATTTATACCCTGGAAATAATGTCCGAGGCCCTGGTAATTTCCTTTTCTAAAATCTGGTACTAAAGCAGTGTTCTGTTCTACCTGCCTCTTTGCATTAATCTTGAATCTAATTTTGTGGTGGTCACTAACATCAAATCTCGCTCCTATCTCAACCTGACTTACCAAAGTTTCATTATTCGTTAAGACCAGATCTAAAATATTTCCCTGTCGTGTTGGTTCCCTTACAAGTTGTGTGAAAAAACCATCCTGGACGACATTTAAAAATTCCTTCCAGCACCCGTCTCCTGTCATACTATCCCAGTCTATTATCCTATAATTAAAGTCCTCCATAACACACACATTATTATACCTAGATGCCCTTGCAAGCTCCTGCATTAGGGGTGCACTAGCTGCTTCGTCTAAATCCGGAGGCCTATATATAATGCCTACAACTAACTTATTCC
>JAXIVD010001292.1:60000-63578 GCA_036785275.1 Cancer borealis | reverse complement strand
GTGATAAAGAGGAACCACTGAATTACAAACAAGTGTACATTCACTAGCTAGTGTTATTTGGAAGAAAAAAATTGACAGAATTGTGTAGGACGGATAGTTGGAATACCTGGAAGAGACCACTTTTTCATCAGAATGTCAATTTGGATTTAGAAGTTCATTATATACTACGAAATTATTGAGCTGCTACTTGAGAGTAGTTGATAAAACACAGGAAAGAGATGGTTAGGTTGACTGTGTCAATCTAGACTTAAAGAAAGCTTTAGACAAGATACCATACAAGAGATTACTCTAGAAACTAGAACAGGTCGGGATATTAAAAAATGGTCTCTTAACGTAGATGAAAGATTTTCTGAAAGACGAAGATGAGAACAGTAAAAGTGTATCAAAAGTCAGATTGGTGTAAAGTAATAAGTGGATTCATTCAAGGGTCAGTACAGGTACTACCGATATTCTTGGTTAAAGTAAATTATATTGTGGAAGGAGTGGATAGTTAGTTCTGTCTTATTGGAAATTATGATAAGTTACTGAAAAAAGAAAAAGTGTAAAATGAAGAAGACTCAATTGTTACAAATGGATCTGGAAAAGATATTTGAATGTAGACAAAGATGGGAAATTGAACTCATTGCCAAGAAATGTAATGTCATGGAAATGGTTAAGACTTGTAGGAGACAAACAAGAAACTATATCATGGGAATTAAACAGATTTAAAACCTAAGGAAGAAAACCTGGTAGTAATGATTATGTATAACTTGTCATCAGAAACAAAAATACATAAGTAGGATCACCAGAGAAATATACAACTTATTGAGAATTGTAAGAATTTGCGTTCACCTATTTGGATGAAAAGATAATAAGAAATGAAATATATCAATGATTTTCCCACAGCTGGAATATGTTACAGTGGTCGCCAAATAAAAAGAACATAAGGAAGACTGAAAGAATACAAAGATCAGCAATCAAAATGGCGCCAAACATGAGAGATTACCATAGGAAAAAAGACTTTCAATATCAAATCTTCCAGTAGATGAAAGGGAAAGGGGTGATTTAATTGCAGTGTATATAGTTTTGAAGAAAGAGGAAAAAGTAAATAGAGAAGATGATTTTGTAAGGGACTAAAGAGGTCATGAAAAAAATAGAAAATGCACATGTATTCCAACAAGTGCTTTTTTTCTACCAAAATATTTTGCTTCCCATTTATAAACACATGTATCTGGAACAACTTAAATACACAAATGGCCCATGCTAGGAATATTCGAAAAGTCAAAGCCAAGCTGGATAATAATAAATATGAAGATAGGGCAGTATGAACATAATTCTTTTCCTGTATGTTACAACTAGGTAAGTTCACACATACACAAACAATTTGAAATGGAAAATATAGGTATAACTTTAACTGCTATGATAGTTAAAAGTACCTATAATAGATATGCACTTTTTTTGAGGGGAGGTATAGAATAATTTGCAAATTATAGGCTTATATTAGTAGTGCATGAATTTTCATTATGTTTTGGCCATTCACTGTTTGTTGGAAAAAGGTTTACATTGATATGGGATGTGCATTGTGGTTGCAGTCACAGCTGTATGATGATTGTCCTGCACCTTGGCAGCAAAGTTTTACAGGCTTTCAGCACTTTGTACTTAGCTTTCTTTCCTTATATGCATCATAATTGGTAGTGCTGTATAAAAACTGTGCATATTATGTATGCTAAAAAATAACTTTAATGACACAAAGAAAGATGGTGTTATTCAAATTTCTTAGAATTATCATAACAGTCAAGGTCCTCCTGCAGGGTTTGCCAACAATGTGACAGCTGCAACAGGCTTAGGGGCAGCAGCCTCTTCAAACCCAGCTGGGAAGCAGGTGGAAGGACCTGATGGAGCTAATCTCTTCATCTATCACTTACCACAAGAATTCACTGACCAAGAACTGGCCCAAGCTTTCTGGCCATTTGGCAAAGTCATCTCAGCTAAAGTCTTTATTGATAAGCAAACAAACCTCTCCAAGTGCTTTGGTATGTAATTTTTAATTTTTAGGTTTATTGTCATGTTTCAGCACTTAATTATAGACACATCCTAAAAACTAAAGTCAGTTATAGTTGAACCCAGGCTTAACAGCTTAAAAATAGGACAGTTGGAACATTCTCTTATTATTTGTACAATATAGATTAACTTTTGATTAGGTATCAAAAGACCTTTGCATAATTGAATAGTGTAAGACTGGATATTCATTTGAGGAAATTAATACTTACCAATTTTCATTTGTGTAAATTTCTTTGTATGGCCTTTTTTATTTACCATTTCATAGTTATGTGATACATTGATATATTGGTCTAGCAAAGCAAGTCCTGTGTATAAAATCACACAGTTCCATTTACATGTAAACATGTAAAAAAAAAAAAAAATTTTTTTTTTTGAATTTCAGTACAGCATTGAGTTATTATCTTTAATTGTTGATACTGAATCTAAGTTTTTTAATGTGCGAAAACTTTTTTAAGTTATAGTTAACTCTAATGTATTAGCAGTATATCTGCAGTTAAAGACTCTCCCACCTCACTTTGTATTACTTAGATTTAATTTTCATGATTCAAATGTCAAAGTTAGTTAAACAAAAAATATAGGTTCACACAAGGTTATTCACTATCATGCTGCTTTGTGGATAGATTATGGAGCATATAATACTTGCACATCCAAAGTAAAATTATTTTATTTATGTGAGAAGATAGTTTTGTCAGTTTATAAAGTTTTAAAAATTTAGGCTTCTCCTTATTTACAAATAAAGCACCTCAGTGGTGCAGTGGTTTACACGTGTGACTTAGAATACGCTGATCCTGGACGAGGACAGTTGATGCACAGCTCACCCAGCTGCTCATCCTCACAAACGGGTTGGTTGATAATGAGCACCTAGGCAAAACCTGGGGAAGTAAATTGTGAAAACTCGGATGTCACAGTGGCCCTGTGTCCTGGGGTAACAAATTAATTTCCACCACAGGCTCAAAGGCCAGTGTGATGGTAGATGAGCGCCCGTAGCTACAGTGTGTGCCCCCACTTTACCTCTTACCTATTTACAAATGAGTTATGTTATGTTTATCACTAGAAAATTCATAAATGAGAGAAACAAATTTTCCATATACTCCAGTTATGTTATGTGAGATATGTTCTTATGAACAAAAAATTGTTGCCACCACTACCATTGCCTCACACCAAACAGTCTTTGAAATCTTCCCGTTTACATCTACCATGTAATATTGATCTATCTATCTATTTACTCATCTGTTATCTCCCCTAAGGGGGATAACCAACACAGACGTATATAAAGGGTTTTGATAGAATTTTAATTTTCCCTCCTGCTCTATGCCTTGTCTCAGTACAAAAAAATAATACAGCAGAGGGGCTTCCCAGCCCCCTCACTCTAGCTACCTTTTACAATCGCAGGAAATCTGGTGCAGAAGTCTTCTAACCAAACCTTTGATGTAAGACCAGGCTAGGTCCATCTATGTCAGGGGAATACAATATATATATATATATATATATATATATATATATATATATATATATATATATATATATATATATATATA
>JAXIVD010001292.1:5000-57500 GCA_036785275.1 Cancer borealis | reverse complement strand
TATATCCTCAGTTCCAGCGACGTCACGCGTTTTTCCCATCATCCTCTTTCGCTAGTAGTACCTACTCTAACCATAACAAGGTATCTTAACGAGCGTCGAGAATACGAGGATTTACCGGTGATTCCGCAAAGGAATCACCGTAATGATAGTTGGCCCGTTGTACTCGGTACACGGCTTTCCTCTTTAAAAAAAATAAATCCTCGTATTCTCACACTCGTAAGAACATGAGTTTATATATTATCAACATAAGTCGGGACCGGTCTTCTTCTTCTTCTTCTTCTTTCTTCTGGTCTCTATGCAAGACTTCCGAGTCAGACGTGACTCGACCTCCTGGTCGGAATAGGTGAAGCCAACTCCCACCAGTCCTGGCAAACTTAGCAGGGTGGTGATCCTCAGCGGGGCTTCACCAAGCCTTCGTCCTTGGGGGGGTAACATCCAGGTCCTTTCCCTGGGGCAGAGTCCAGAGCCCCCAGGATTGCGGTGATCACTGCTTCAGCTGCGGGACCAGTGTTTCAGCTCGGCATCTCCTTAGCTGCAAAAAAGTTTTAGAGGCAGTAACCTTTCCTCAGAACACTCAGGGGTCTATTAATCTCTCTCCTCAGCACTCCTCTACGTATCTTCTCACAGGCCTCCGTTGTCGGGCTGTGCGTGGCTCTTCCACATCATCCTCACCATCCTCGGAAGGCAACACGATCTCGCTCATGTCGATTATATACCCCTCCTCCCCTACAAAACGTTTTAATTTGTCTGGTGCCCGGAGGATTGTGTCGCCACTGAAAGTGTTTTCCAGCTCGTATGACACTCCTCCCTGCTTCACTTCCTTCACTTTATAGGGGCCAATCCACTTTATCCCTAGTTTGCATTCGATGGAAGAGCTAATTTGTTCTTTCTTTACCCACACTAGATCACCCACACTTACTGTTTGTTCTTTTCTACCGAGATTAGCTCGCGCCAACCACTTCCGGCTGTTGTCACGGG
Organism: Cancer borealis; assembly: GCA_036785275.1. Lineage (NCBI taxonomy): Eukaryota > Metazoa > Arthropoda > Malacostraca > Decapoda > Cancridae > Cancer > Cancer borealis. The sequence goes on along the minus strand of JAXIVD010001292.1, from coordinate 56,522 downwards.
ATGTTTGCTTCACTACCTCCAGGGCGACACCAATGTCTATCTCATCGTCCACCTGTGGTAGAGTTATCCCTATAACTCTCGGAGCGTGGCGATTGAACATTAAGTAGTGTGGTTGTTCTCCTGTGGTCTCGTGTACCGCCGCGTTGAGTATTTGTTGGCACTGGGTGATATAGTCGGGCCACTTAATTGGTTGACCCTTACTCAAGCACGCTAACACGGACTTAAGGGTTCTATGTAAACCTTCTGGCCGTCGTCCTTGTTTGAGAGGCAACTCCACATGAAGCGCACTTCTCAAAAATGTTCAAGAGTGGTGTGTGTCCCGCGTGCAAACACACGCTGAGCATCAAAACAGTGAGTGAAGAAGAGTTCAAACCTCTCCAGGAAGAGTTTGTGGAGCGCGTGTTAGTGGACTCGGACATCTTCCGCTACAGTAGCCCCAAGGAGTGGAGTGATTTCCAGACGTTTGTGGAGAAGAATAAACCTTTCTCTGTTGTGATAGATGGTCTCAATGCATCCTACATCCAAGGCAATAAAAATGCCATCGTACGAAGCAAGTCTCTTGGTGGAGTGGTGGAGCAGGCTTCCGTAAATCACCCGAAAGGTCACATTTTGGTGCTGGGACGAGAGCACATGAAGAAATGGTTTAACAAGATACAATGGATCCCACCGCTGCCACCACTGTACCGAGGGTCCGAGTTGGTTTACGAACAGAAAACGAATATAAAAATAATGGACAACTTTAATGATGAATAAAATAAATAAAGTACTCGCTATATCCGTGGTGGTGCTCTTACAAATGCTTATCCACCCTTAGCGACACAAACATAAACATATACCTTAACACAAATATTCCTATTCTATCCTACCTAACTATACGTGAGGGAACTGATGGAAAAACGACCAAAATACACTCACGCCACAAATATTGTTTGAGAGTCACTGGGTCCTTCTGGCCGTCGTCCTTGTTTGAGAGGCAACTCCACATGCAGCCTTTGTCAAACACCAACCGAAAGACAGTCTTTTGCTGGTCCTCTCGGCAGCTGTATCCGGGAGGACAATTTACTGTTAGATATTAATAACAATGTTTTTTCAAGTGTGGCAAGGTTTTTAGGAACACTGAAGGCTTACCTGTCTGGAGCGGGGTCACGGAACACTAGTGACTGACCTCCCGCCCAGACCGGTATATATATCCTCAGTTCCAGCGACGTCACGCGTTTTTCCCATCATCCTCTTTCGCTAGTAGTACCTACTCTAACCATAACAAGGTATCTTAACGAGCGTCGAGAATACGAGGATTTACCGGTGATTCCGCAAAGGAATCACCGTAATGATAGTTGGCCCGTTGTACTCGGTACATATATATACACATATATATATATATATATATATATATATATATATATATATATATATATATACATATATGTATGTGTGTGTGTGTGTATATATATATATATATATATATATATATATATATATATATATATATATATATATATATATATATACATATATATATATATATATATATATATATATATATATATATATATATATATATATGTGTGTGTGTGTGTATATATATATATATATATATATATATATATATATATATATATATATATATATATATATGTCTTGGTACTACGCCAGTAGGCTTGATGGAGTGTTTTTGAATGTTCGGACTCCACCCGTTAGTAAAGCAGGTTAGATTTTAAAAGTGATGCCTCGTATCTTGTTGAGAAGCTCATGCTGGCCACGGAAGCTCCTCGTTGCATTTCATGCTGTAATTCCAGTCAAGGATAGTGTTGTTGCCAGCATGCATGTGGGTGATCTTTGGCCATTCAGTGGTTTTTCAAAGAAAAGTGGCACACCCATCGTGGGACTCAAACTCAGAACTCTGAGCTCATCTGCCTCGCACGCTAGTCACTAGGATAAAAATTTTCATTAATTCCCTCCACTTAAAATAAAACATTTCCTTTTATAGAAATTGAGTATTTCCAGAACTGGAGTTAATTTATCATTTTATAATTTCTACTTACATTAAATGTTCTCAAAGATGACAAAGAGGTGCCCAGTTATCTCACCGCTGCCACCAGTGACATGATTGTAACTGTATTTATGAATAGTAATCACTGCCATTCTACCAGATGTGTTATGGCACCAGATGATTAATGGTGACTACAGAGGCTTTAATCCCTTAAGCCATGTTACTGAATGTTATATTATTATGTGTTACAGCACCAGATGACATGCTAGAAATAATAAATATAAACAGTGAATATTGCCAGATGATTAATGGTGACTACTGGGGCATTAATCCTTGTAGGGATTACGCTAAGTGGTTGTGAAGGGTTGACACGCCTAATTTGCGATAACTTATCACAAGTAACAGTCCAGAGAGGACAGGAGAGATGGTGTTAGTAGCACTGTGTAAGGGTCTAGTGTGGTAGCTATTTAAGGGAGAGGGGGGCTGAAAGGAAACTACATATATAAGGTAATCTTAAAAGCCAGTATTTATTACTTAGATATAAGTTTTTGAGCAAAATGAAGGACTATACAAGTTATTGAATGTATAACTATATCTTAAGGGAAAACTAAATAAATGAGGCATACACTATTATCCACACCTGAAAGGAAAGGAAATGATAGCAGTGGTAAAAGATGATAAATCAGAATTGAGGGAAGTGAAAAGTGGAGAAAAACAAGTATCAGTTTTGGCACCAATAAAGTTTTCAGTATATGTAAATGACAGGACAGAAGGAGTAAGAAGTTAGATAAGTCTGTTTGCAGATACACTAAAACCTTGATGATTCGAACCCGTATAATTCAAATTTCGGATAATTCAACTTGTTTCTGGCTGAGTTCGAATTTCTCAACAAATGTCCGGGGATTACTAGTGTAAGTCCTAAGTCTTAAGCACGCTTTCATCAGCCAGCCTTCACATCGTCTCTAATGCTGAAGATCTTAGTTTACAAATCCCCAGAGTGACACTAGACTCGCCTGAAAATGATCTCAGTGACGCCTGAGTGGTGAGTTTTCAGTGCTGAGTACCATTGAATAAACCTTCGTCAAGCCGAGTCTGTCAACACATGGTATGGCAACAGCCTTGTCTCATCACAGTATCTGATTGGCGGATGCACTTCACATCCGAATCTGGAGTGCATCAGCTAATCAGATGCCGTAATGAGACGAAGCTGTTACCATATTGTGAACATTATTATTGACAGACTCGGCTTGGCATTTCAAGACCAGTATCGGCCATGTTTTAGAGTATAGTACGTACTGCATTTTAAAACTTCAGTATCAGCCATGTTTTAGAATACAATACGTACTTCGTTTCAAGACTTTAGTATTAGCCATGTTTTGGTGGGCTTAAATACTACAATCTGTGGTGCTGTGTAGGCATGTTTTAGTAAGTTTTTATTGTGTGTAGGGGCTAGAGAGGTAATAATTGGATAATTTTAACTTTCGGCTAATGTGACCCAGGTCTCCTCCCAATTAGATAAAATTATAGAAATTTTAGTGTACATAATGCGAAATTAATAAGAAGGATTGTGAAGAACTACAGAATTATATATACTAGATATATGAATGAAGCAAGCCATGGCAAATAGAATTTAATGCAAAAAATGGCATGTATTGGAAATAGGAAAGAGTGCAATGAGACCCTCTTGGATGTCAGGACAAAATATTATATCTATAGTAAAAGAAGAGAAAGATTTGACAGTGGTAATACAGGACAACTTATCACCAGAGAAACATGTGAATAAGAATATTTGGTGACACATTCATTATGATAAGAAATATACAAATGGCTTTTCATTTCAAAGATAAAGATATGATGAGAAAAATTATAACTATAATGATTAGACCAAAACTGGAATATGCATAAGTAATAAGCTGCCCGCACAAGAAAAAGCATGTGTTGAAATTGAAAAGAATACAGAGAATTTCAACTGTACACACACACACACACACACACACACACACACACACACACACACACACACACACACACACACACACACACACACACACACACACACACACACACACACACACACACACAAACTCACACTCACACTCACACACACACACACACACACACACACACACACACACACACACACACACACACACACACACACACACACACACATATGGGGCTCAGTAGTTTGTATGCCAACCTACAGCATTAATGTAGATAAGAATTATCATGATATTTGCATTTTACATTACAGGCTTTGTATCGTATGACAATGCATTGGATGCCCAGCGAGCCATCCAACACATGAATGGTCAGCAGATTGGTAACAAGCGCTTGAAGGTGCAGCTGAAGCGATCCAAAACTGACTGCAAGCCATACTAACAGGTACTCTTAGGGTTAAGCAGTCTGTTTTACTTATGTTAGTTCTTCCCACAGTTCCAACCCTTCCACCTTATTACCATACAGCCATTATTTAATCTCATGAATAGTTCTTCCAGTCCCATTCCACATCATCTTGCCCGTCAGAAAACTATTGACTGGCCAGCTCAACTAATAACTTCCCAGACTGGACAATCAGAAACAGTGTATGCCTGTGTGGCCTATAGTTGAGTCACCCCAGAGGAGGGTTCTCTATGGAGAGACAAAGAAAAACTTTTTAACACTAAGTCAGAAAATGTCAATCACAATACTCACCGTGTGCAGGGATTGTCGGGTACGCCAGCGTGGAAGTATTGGCTTTATTTATTTATTTATTTATGATCATTATTATTTATTTATTTATTTATTGTGTGTGTGTGTGTGTGTGTGTTTACAGTACTGATATTTATTTGTTTATTAATATATCCAAAAATGTATTGTGTACTGTGAAGTATCTTACTGTGTACAAATATTCGTCCCATATCAAGTCTTTCAGTAACATTGAATTAGGGCCACCGGTCTATGTAGTGTGGGAGTTTTCTGGCTCAGTGGTCCATGGTACTGAAGGTGTAATATATATTTACTGTGTATTATCATCTGTAAACTTGCTGCTGTATAAATCCTGGTGTTAGTGTCTTCAAGAAGTTTTTGTACCAACACACTGGAGTGGCTGAGGTAACGTCATTCAAAGTTACAATCATAATGTTTTTTGTCTACCACCCAGAGGGGTCATCTTGGGATGGGATATGCACAACACATAATTGCCTCAGTTATTCCTGATGTGTGGCTTGGGCTCATTCCACAAGCAGAACGAACAGCAATGCGTATGGTGAAGAATGTGATTAGATTTGTAAGGATCATTGGATTCTTGTGCAGTTTTGATTATTTTGTATTTTGCAAATGATTAGAATGTTTATGCTTTAAAGAAAGACAGTCAAAAAAGATAAGTAAAAGTAGTAATTCACTGAAATCTACATTTTCATGAAAAGTTTTTAATGAATTCTGTGCTTCAGTCCATTCCATAATGTAGAATAATCATTTTTAAGAGCTCTCAAAACTCATAGTTGATTGTATAGTTCCGAGATGAAGAGGTTTTCTTCATAAATGTTGCACTAGCTGCTCAAAAGAACTGTGATAACCTGATGTTATATTCACTAAAGCTGAATTATGTCACTATCAAACATGCATGAAAAGAAAATTATGAAGTTACAGATGAGTAGGTTTAGGCATCCACATATCTGAGTGCCATTACTGACACTGAAATATTACAGTGCTCCTTACATGATCCTGAAACACAAATTTCCCAAGTCCATTAGCCATGTAAAGAATCACATTAATGTGAGAAAATTCAATAGTGAAAAAATATTGCATGGCAAACGATCCCCTTCCCATTATGGCCCACAGTAGCAGAAATCCCAGAGTTGCTTTTGTATTTCATTTTTTTAATACTGTAGTAAAATTGAAACATCAAATTACTCATTAATCACATTAAATTTTTACTTTTACAAACAAGGGTATGAATCTTCTTCATGAATTAAGAATCTTGATTTGACAAACAAATGAGATCTTAAAACTCGTCATGAGATTCACTTACAAATGCTTTCTCAAGAACAAATCTCTGTGTAACTGTATATTTCATTGAGAATATTAATTGTGAATATATAATTTTGAGTTCACTATGTTATCATTGTTAACCTAACAAAAAGTACATTGCCATGTAAATTTTGAAAAATATTTTATAAAATGCAATTATATGAGTATATATGATATTTGAAATAGATAATGAATTCAGAACAAAATACATGCTAACAGTCACTTTAATGTAACTAATATAAAAAAAACTTTTGTTGTGAGTGTTTCATGTTAGTCTTATTGAAGCTGTAAGTGCAAGTCTACTGTTGAACAACTCACTTGTTGGGATGTGGTGGAAGTTATGCATTGCATTGTGAAACTGTAACTCTGAGATGTTGTAGTTAATGCTTTGGTATGTTGACACGTTCTCACCTCAGTCTGCATCAAGAGTTCTTACAAGCTCATTTCATACTGCTTGAGATTCATCTTTTAAAAAAAAGTGTATATGTATATATATATATATATATATATATATATATATATATATATATATATATATATATATATATATATATATATATACATATATATGCTATATATATACACACATTCTCTCTCTCTCTCTCTCTCTCTCTCTCTCTTTTTTTTTTATTTTATTTTTTTTATTTTTTTTTATTTATTTACTTCTTTTTTTTTTATTATTATTATTATTATTATTATTATTATTATTATTATTATTATTATTATTATTATTATTGAAAACATATAATTTGCCTCATCATCAGCAACAAAAGGTTGCCTTAGTTGGTTGTCCTCACATTTTCTGTCATCTGTGTATTTTCACTTGAAGCTAAGCTTGTCATGATATGTCCTGGTATTCCTGAGTGCTCACAGTTTCACCAGTTAACCTAACTTATCCTTGATTATATTTTGATCCTTGAAGAAGAAAGTTTTAATTACTACCTATTTTTGTTTACTTTTTCTTACAATAACAAATAGCGAGGCCACAAATCTGCCAACTTCCCTGGCGAATGCAGACAGTGTGGCCTGCTTCTATCACTACCGCTGTCATGCATGCCAGTGAATTACAGAGGGAACGTGGATGTGATATATTTCTTCTAGTCATAAGGTTACATTCCAAATGAATTTTTATGTTCTGTTTTTTCAGAAGTCATGTCTAGGGTAGGACTCAGAATTTCATGTTTGCATGTATCCTCCAAGAAACATAAAAGTTTCGTTTTTTGTGCCATGACTTATACGTGTTTTCTTTTTTTTTTTCCGTTGGTGACCTATAGCTGCCATGTTGTGCTGTTCTGCCCCGTGCCCCGTATTGCCTGCCGTCCGTATAACAGTGTCTGCGTCCTTCTCCCATCTTCGTAGCACGTCTCATACGTACGTATGTATACGTATGTGTATGCCATGTGGTTGTATACTCTTGTGCAGCTGCTGTCACATCACTTATGCTAGCAGATCACTAACTACCCAGTCAGTCATCTCCTGTCAGCCTACACACCAGGTAGGCTCTGTAACCTCTCAGCTGTGCTTGTCACAAACACAGACAAGCAACCTCACCATAAGGCTGTCATTTGCTATTATCTGTACAAAGGAAAGAAATGTTTAATATTACACTTTAAATAGCTGTTTAAGAGTAAATAATGTATACTGTCCTTTTTATCCATTTTTACTGGATCACCCATTACTTTAAGGAGATGGACAAAGATCATTACTTACTCGTCAAGGCCTAATTGTCCAGTGTGTGTTGATGACCAAAAGTGATTATATAGCATTCACTGGTAGCTCCATGCACAAGTTACATATTCACAGTAACTGGCCCAACCCTCCTGACCTGAAATAATTATCATAGTCAATTTCACTCTCAAGCAAAAGATCATATTTTATAAAATATGGGAATCAGTCCCTACCTGGGGCTGGCTGAGGCAGCTCCCAACTCACACATCATATATAATGTCCTCATGTACTTACTATGTGCCATGGCTTCTTGAAACGTGTAAACACTAAGCATTGTGTTTTAGATATTACATGGAATATATGTTTTGTAAATGTGCTATCAAAAATTGGAATGCATGCTTATAAATATTCAAATACTGTCTTGTACTTTAATGTACTGCACAAAGTGATCATTAATTTTTATCAGTACAAAAGTAACAACTTTTGTATATTTATTGTAATCCAAGGTCAATATTTTTATAGCAATCTTTGCATTGCTTACCTAGAAAATTTATCAGTGTTTGTCTTCAGAGATTTTCTAGATTATAGTATGACAAATCTTCCAGTCATTTCAGCTCTCATCATCACCTGGCTGGAACACTGGGAGGAGGAGCTTCATCCCACACCCAGGTTTCACTACCAGCTGAGGTGCACAGCAGTTCCTTGGACTCTGATGTGCACCCCAGCCGGCAGCTGATACCTATAGTGCCCTCTTTGTACCATTCTGAAATGTATTGAAGCTGTGCGTAGAGTTGGGCCTTATAGTTAGTATCGGATTCCTCTCTAGCACAGTTGAATTTCAGGCTTGAAAAAAATAGAAATGTACTTAAAACATTTTGATAAGGGAAAGACTAGTTATATGCCTTTGTAGAGTAGTGGGAAGGAGAGGAAGGGTGTGGGTTGAAGCTCTCTTTCAGATCCTCTCATTGTTTCTGCAGTTTGGATTTCCTCGGGTCTGAGGCTGGGCTAAGCAAAGACATTAACTAGTCTGTCGTTGGGAGTTTCCACAAAGAGGGCATCCCCTTCAATATTATTATTATTTCTTGTGTATTTTTTTTATTTCAAACTTTTCTGAGCAGAAATGATACAGTGGAAACTTACCATGATCTTACTCTAGTATTATTCTTAATGAAATTATCACATTTTGTTATAGATTTTTTTTTTACATATTGTGTGGTTGCTTGCAAAATACTTGGTAATCCCCTTATTTAATTACTTGAGATAAAACATTAAAGCAATACTACCACTCTCCACACGCTGCCTGGAGTATATTAGCTGTAGGAAACTTCACTATACTCAAACACAAATACTAGGCTCACCGTCAAAATAGTCTGTCAGATTACAGTGATGAGTGATAGCTTGTCTGGCTCACAGACCTTAGGATAACCAAAGAAAATGTGTTTGTCTATGTTTGTTGCAGTCCAGAGCCATGGTAGACTGAGGAGGAACTCTTTCAGAGTCCTATATTAGATTTTTTTCATGTTTGTCCTCATCAGAAAAGTCATACATGTTATTTATTACCATGCTTTTGGTATGTTAATGATCTTTATGTCTCCTGTGTTTTCTTTCCCTATAAGTATTTTATTAGATGAAGTGGGATGTTCCATAGTGACTGTGAGGCTGACATATTTCACATGCCTAAAAAGGTCAATGCCATCTCTGTGCCTTTGTTTTACATTGATTACCATTTTGTGCTTACACTGCAGCTAAGAGGAAGTGTCAGTCCTTGAATTTCTGTTTACAAGAGACATTAGATAACTACCCTGTTACAATATAGGAGAGCTTTCATGTGTAGGTGGATGTGCTGTTTAATGTAGTTGTGTTAAAAAAAGATATATATATATAGAAGTTAGGTTTAGAGGGAATTTTTTGATTTATTATTTTTTTTCTTCCTTTGATTAATGTTGTATTCAGCAGTAACTATGGTAAGAATATATATCTTAAATGTATTTACTGTGTTCTGTTGGGTTTGTTTCCAAGATTATTATGTATGTGTGTAGTCAATAGTTAGCTGTTTGGTTTTAGTTTGATTTTCTAGATTATTTGATTTTTTTTTCTTTCTTTCTGCTCTATGTAATGTGAACGCACCTCAAGCATTCTTGTTGATTGTGTTTCTCTCGTGGTGTGTACACTGCCGGCTCTGCAGGATGTGGGGTATATTTGTCCATTCTCACAAGGCATCTTACCTTTTTTATTTTCTATTTTAAAGACTGATATTGACATTAGAAGTTTTATTTGAATTGGACGATTAAGGTCAGGTGTCTTTAGTTATTGTGTTTCACTAGGAAAGTGGTCTCATTTCTGTGTGTTGCATTTTTCTGCTTCTGTTAACTTAGTGTGTGGTATGAAGAGTTATATGAATAAGGGGAAGTAATTTTCAATTTCTATTGATTAGAGGATTAAATTTTGTTTAATTTTATGTGAAAATGGAAGCAAGCAGTTTTTGGCCACTCCCTGAAATTTTAGTGTCCTGTACTGTAGTGGAGAGAGAGTACCCTCATGACTGTACTTTTCTACCTTATGTTGTGGTTATTATGTCCTGTGTACCGAGGTGTAGATGGAGTAGCTTTTATTACAGTAGGGGCACGTCTTGATGCTATTGAAGAGTGAACCATGATTTTTGTACATGGTCCCATAAAGACCGAGTGTTTGTAATGCTTCCCCGCCTCAGTAACCTGGCAGAGCTGTGGCCCTGCCAGGCTGCCTGTACTCAGGAAAGACTCTCCCGTGAGAGCCATTGTCCTGTCCCGATTAACCAGAGGACTAACATTCAGAGAAGAAATGTAATTTTGAGTCATTGCCACACTGGTATGTGTCATTACTGTTCACGTCATACAAGGTATTTTTCCATTGATAGTGGAAATTTATGTCAGTGGAAGCCCTGTTCACAACCTCTATAACTTAATGCTGGATGCCAAAAGCATGGCCCCCCATTTCAGGCTCTGCAATGTACTGTGATTTTAAGACCAGTGAGTGTGCATTTGTGTAAGTGTTATGCTTTGTGTGGGTCCCATAGCAAGGACAAACTTTGCAAGATGTTTGGCAGGAACTTTTGTCTTGATATAAAAAGAGAAAAACACTTCAGGATAATGTTAACAGGTTTGGGAAAACTGGACTCTCTGGCAATGTGTGTGTGTGTGTGTGTGTGTGTGTTTGTGTGTGTGTGTGTGTGTGTGTGTGTGTGTGTGTGTGTGTGTGTGTGTGTGTGTGTGTGTGTGTGTATGTGTACGCGCGTGCGTGCAAGGTACCTATGCCACCACCACCACTGCCACACAGGGTCTTGGTCAGATGGTTTCCTATATTTGTCTTCACTACTCAAAGTTGTGAAATTGGTTGTGTAGGGATTTTGAAGTGTATGTTCAGTGCCTGTTTGGGGAGATAAATAGTAGTGTATTGTCTGCTTGCACTCACTTTGAATGTACTGGAAGAGAAGTGCTGTCAAATAACATTGTAATTGAAAAGTGAAGTTGTGTGAAGCTTAACTGTTACATTGTCACCCTTCTTGTGTTTGCTGTGTGTGAGCTGCTTAGACTCAACACAGCTTTCGAAATATCCCTAATGTGTCAAAAAGAAACAGAACTCTGTTCATCTTGGGTGATTCAGTTTCATCAAACAAAATTACAGATTCCAGGTATGGTACATTCATAGATAAAAAATTATATTTTTGCCTGTCACTTGCTGTTCATAGTTAATGACTTCAGGCCCATTCACACCTGGCCGGGGCTGTCCCTGTGCAGACTAAGCTGGTGGTGCAAGAGGACAATACCAACGCGTGAGTAGTTGTAATTTTCTACTTCCAAACAGCCAACCGTAATTTTGTAATGAAATGTACAAGGATATAGAGGCAGAAGAATAAAGTATTTTCAAAGGATACCTTCATTACTTTCCTTTGATATGGAGTAGAGGTGGAAACTTTGTGGTAGGTATATTACTTAATAATATATTCTAATTGATAGCCTCAAATATTGATTGATTCTTCCATATTTTCCTCTATTATAACAATCTTGGAATCTTCATCATCATCATCAACAGCATCTTTGAGTCTCCAGACTTTTCCACTCATCTTTATCAGTTAGTTAGTTAATGCAAAAAGGAGCAAGCGCCAGTCAAAGAATACTGCGAGGACGGATTGCTTACTGGCAAAGGCTGCTAATATGTAAGTTTCTAGGTGTACAAGTGGATCTGCAGTACTCCTAGCTCGTCGAGATCCGAATTGTGATGATGAAATAAAAATGTTTGACTCTGTAAGAGCCACATTAGACCTGTATTTACCATTCTTTCTAAAAGTTTACATAAACAGCTGGTCATAGCAATAGGCCGGTAATCTTGTGGGAGATTACCGGATTTTTTGTGTGTGGTGTAAATATTATGTAGTGTAATTGTTGACTTGGTAACTGTGTGGCGGGAAGTGAGAATGGGAAGGTCTCACCATCTCACGGGACGGCAGAGTTGCAGGGCGCAGTTGCCGTGTCGCCGTTATTCTGTGACGTTTACTTTACTTTGGTTGGTTGTGTAGGTTTTGTGGATTTTGCTGTGGCGTGGAGAAGTCGTCGAGCTGTTTGGGGACGTCGTTTCTGCTGATGTGAGAGTGTCTGGTCTAAGTTGGTCGGTGGGTGAGTCGGCTATTGTGAACTTGGCGTCCAAGGTGGTAGCTTCGCCGCCTACCCTGGCTCTCTGGACCCTTCATCAAAGGTGGGAGTCAACAGTTATTTTTTCTTACATTCTAACTACATTTTGGGTTGAGGAAGGGGATGATAAGGGCTTCTCGCCATGTAACAGGAAAATCTCCTTTCATCCAGATTCTATTAAAAAAATTTAGTAAGAAAGTTAAGGATAGTGGTGGTAGGTGTTTAAGCATAAGGTTATGGGTAGCGTCAAGACCTTTACAGGTATTGTGGCAGAACTTAAGGGCTGATGTTAGTTATAAGACTGTGGACTGTGGTTATTCGGTTTTGTTCAGCTGTCAATTTAATATTAGTGAATTGTGAAATAAGAGGAGGAAGTATTTGTGTATTTGTGGGATGTTACTGGAGATGCGCTGAGAGAGAGGAACCTGTTGGAAGCCGCAGAGACGGGCTTCTTGTCTAGCTTCCTTGAGTGTTAGACCATGTTTGAAGCGGAGGGCAGTAACCTCTGATTCAAATTTGTAAACAGAGCAGCCTCTAAAGAAGACAATATGTTCTTGAGTGCAGTTTGCACAGATGCTTATACGGGTATGGCCAGGTAAGGCACAGAGGGGGCAACGTGCGGTGGATCTACAGTATTTTGCTGGATGTCCAAATCTCCAACAGTTTTGGCACTGACGTGGGGAGGAATATAAGGTTTAACCTTATACTAGAAGGATCCTCCTATATATACCCTGTCTGGAAAATATTGTCCTTTTAATACAATTCTTGCAATATTTACTGGATGTTTGCGACGGCCACGAGGATTAATGATAAAGCAAGACACATAAGTGATATCATGTTCGTCTGCAATTAATTCAGTAAGTTCAGGAGAACAGTCAGATCAACTGACGCCGTCTGGGCAGATTTCATTGGGAATGAGAACGGTACCAGTACGAGTATTGAGTTGGGTATCAGGTGACACAGGGAATGGTTTCCCATCAAGGTCTTTTAGAGTGAGCATTGCTTCAGCTTCGGATTCTGAGTCAACAATGATTAGGCGAGATTTGTCAGATCGTGTGTGGAAGGTTACCATTCCCACCTGTCTGAAATTTCTGAAATTGGAAAGTGTTTTTTGAATATGGAGCATGAGCAGGGATATGAAAATATTTGTTCCATCGGCGAGGGTCAAAGAGGATAGATAAAGGAAGGTGATTAGTGGTAGTGGATGGGCGTGGGGGTGGGAGGAGGGAACAGTCTGAGTTATGGGAAAGGAAGAGGCCGGAGTGGCAAGTTGGTGTGTGGTTTTACTTTTTGTTGGTATATATGGTTCAAAGGTGGTTATACTTGGGGAAGATGCAGATGTAGAAGTAGGGGTTGGTGTTGGTGTTTGAGAAATAGGTAAAAGAAGAGATGATTGACAGGTGGGTGGTTAGAGGAGTTTTCAGAGCCGTGGTCAGAGGCTTATCCTTGTCAAAGCCAGGGAAGTCAGGGTGATACATTTTTTGAGATGCATTCTCCGGTGCACCTGTTAGATTTAAATTTTCATAATTGGACATGGTGAGTCAAGTTTTAAGTGGGGAATATAACTGGTCTGCTCCCCATAAACCTACATGGAGAGTAAGAGTAATGAAAAAGGGAGGGTATACTGTGCCCATGGTTGAACTTCTTGTTGGCCTTTCATCCTCTCAGCATGGCCTTCACACTTTAGGAAAAGGGGGATAGTGTGAGGTTAAGAAGAAAAGATTGCTGAAACAAAGGGAAGTAAAGCTAGAAAGAGAAAAGAGGCCAAGCAAAAATTGATTGGACAAGAGACTGAAGTCTGAAGCTTCGCAGCATCAGACCTCAATCTCAGCTCCCTAAGCCTCTCCACAACGGCAATGGACTTGGAAAAGGAGGGGTGAATAAGCATTGATATTACGCACGTGTCTCGATCCTCCATAACTGAGTGTGTTTATATAATTGATTTCCATTCTTCCCAGGAACTTTTTCTATCAAAATTTTATGATAAATTAGTCAGATAGATTTTATTGTTTGTGGTTCTGTATAAACTTTATAATCTTTTCATAATTGTTCCGAAGTGTTTCTTGTCTGGAAATATTATGAAGATTGTGAAACGAAGCTCAATTATCATGGTATGGTTTTAATAACTATTTTTTCAGTGTCTAACTCAGGTGTTATGAAATCATATTACGTCAAAGTGAGATTGGCAAGACATTAATGATTTAATTGATTACATTATATTAGTTTTCCATTCATGTAAATATATACTAGAATCTTTTTTTTTACTTTTTCTTTTCAACCAGTTCGATAATTTTGCAGGTGAAAGAGGTCATTGGTGTGTGGTATCTAAGTGGTAGTTTCTGGTTATAAAATGAAATGGATGATGAGGGAAGTAAGTGGTAAGTAGATAGAAGACAGTTGATAAGTAGACACTAGTAAAGTTTAGACAGATAGTAAGTGTTAGGTGCACAGGAGCTGTCTTGTGTAGATCAACTGGCCTTTTGCAGCCTAATCTTTTTCTTATGTTCTTATGTTCACACTAAGTGTGTGTGTGTGTGTGTGTGAAGTTGGTAACTTCTCCAATGTAACACAATCACTACTAACATCATAACAATAGCTGGTTGTTTGATGGGGGTCACAAATGTGTAGTTTGAGGTATAGAAGACTAGATTATATTCCTTACGTCAAATTAAGATTAACCACCACCATCACCACCACCTCTTTAACCTCTCACCCATTACACAATTAGGTACATAATGATGGTTAATGATTACAAGATAGTTATGACTGCATATATGGAGTGGTTCGTTATGGTAGTTATGTCTAATTGTTTTAAGTGTTAAATATGGGGTATTAATTAAGGGCAGACAATTTAACCAAGGACGTGTGCTAGTCAATTATTTAATTGGGTCATTAGCGTGTTTGTGATAATTAATAATACATCTCATGTGGCCTAGTAAAATTTTATATCATAGGGTCGGGAAAGATAAGAAAAAAATAATTACATTGGAATTTGTGCATTAGGCTACGTAATAACACTTAATTAATCATTACCTGAAATTGCCACCACAGATGGTGAATGTGGCTATGTTGCTAATTAGCCCCAATTAAGGCTTAATTACTATCCTAACAACTTTTATATATTTTATTTTTCATTATAGTAACTTTTTTTTAAGAGTGACGGTGTATGATATATTATGGGAGTCATTTTATGCTGAAATAAGCTAATGGTCTTTAGATATTACCCTACGTGTCATTTAAAATTGTATAGTAGTTTGCTGCTGTTTGTTCATGCTTTGTGTTGCAATGTGTGATTGAATGTTACCGAAGCAAAGTAACTATAGACCCAAACAGCCTCACGGCTATAATTACCTAACTACCCTAATCAATTAACACTCTACAGGTAATTACATGGGTACAGACGTGTGATTGGTGGTGATTAGACCGTGTGACGTGACGAGGCAAACTAAGTTAAATAACACTAGAAAAAAACATTACAACTAGTCAGTCACCAGCTTGCAGTTACTCTGTGACCTGTGTGCGTGTGTATGGTGTGTGTGGGTGTGCCAGTGGTCATTATTATGTTTTTAGATCACATATCTATGTCTTGAGATTAATAATCTATTGTCAATTTATCAAATCAAATCAAGCAGTAACTTTTTTCCATCACACTTCATCACGTATATTCAATGCATGGAAGGAACAAAGTAGAATTACAGCGCCATAATAATACAACCCAACTATCGATTAACAAGTGGTTGTCTTATGCTTGTTTCCTGTGGTTTCAGTGGAGGGGTGGAAGGAAGGATGGAAGGTGAGGTGGCAAGAATACCCGGAGCCGTGGTCACTAAGGCGGAGGAAGGCATCGAGTAGAAGAGGTGAGTTGGACTTGTGTTGTAAGCTGTTTTTTTTTTAGGTTGGTAGTACATTGATATCTATATAATATCAAAGGCTGATATTTGTGGTTCATAATGTAAGGTGTAAGGTTATGATATATTTCCTCCTTTAGGACTTGTGTGGGGTGAGGATGGTGGTGTGTGTCTGGTGGTGGTGGTGTGTGTCTGTGGTGAGGGTCTGGTGGTGGTGTGTGTGTGTGGTGATACTGGTGAGGGTCTGTGGGTGTGGTGAGAGTCTGGTGATGGTGTGTGTCTGTGGCGAGGGCGTGGTGAGAATCTGGTGATGGTGTGTGTCTATGGCGAGGGTGTAGTGAGAATCTGGGGGTGGTGTCTGTGGCGAGGGTGTGGTAGTGGTGTGTGTCTGTGGTGAGGGTCTGGTGATGGTGTGTGGCTGTGGTAGTGTGTGGGTGTGGTGGTGACGGCGTGTGCTGGTAAGGTGAGAGTTTCGATACAGTTTTGGTCCCCGTATTGTAGAATGGATATAGGATTGTTAGTCAGTGCAGAGAAGGTTGACCAAAATTATAGAGGGATTCGTAATTTAATTATGAAGGGAGACTAGCTTTTTAAATTACTCACTAGAGAGGCGTAGAGTAAGAGATCTGATTAAAGTATTTAAGTGTTAGAAGGGTTTTAATAAGGGGAATGTAGGAAAGGTTCTTACGATCAGTAGTCAGGATAGAACAAGAAGTAATGGATTCAAACTAGAAAAATGTAGATTTAGTAAAGAGATGGGCAAAAATGGATTTATAAATAGGGTAGTAAATTATTAGAACACTCGGTAATGAGGTAGTTAGTGCATAGACGATAGGGAATTTTAAAAGACGACAACTTTGTGGGGGTGAGGTGGATGTAGGTAATAAGGGAGTATTGAAGTAACAGGAACTACCTAGTGTAGTCACCCAGGCCTTTTGTAGCTTCCTTATATTCTTGTTTGATAAGTTACCGTGTAGTTGTCAATTTAAAACAAGCGTTGTTGGCACCATACGTGTGTTGTGGGTTATTATACTTTAACAGGAGGTTGGTGTATTAAGTAATCGACTGTTAGGTCGTTGAAGAGCCAGACTTTTGCTAGTGATTGTGTCCTTCCTCTCAACCTTACACTTCTTGCATCATATTCCATTGTTCTGTTCACCAATGAGTCCTATCCATTCTCTACGTCCAAACCACCAACACAATGCTCTCTGCTTAACCAGCCAACTCTATTAACACCAGTTTTCCTTTATAAGTCCTCATTTCTCGCTTCATCCATACGTGTTCTATTTATAGTTTCTGTTGCCTATCACTCTATCTAAACACTCCCTCCTTGCTAGTTCAATCCCTCTTCCTCTATTAGCAACTCATGCATTGCTTCACCGTCCTTTCATCTTATACTTTCTTCAAACACTTCACTATTCTTCCTCTCAATATGACCAAACCACCTATAATTATTTTACAAACATTCCTCCTGTACATTTGTCCAACTTAGTGTAGGAACCTTTTTTTTTTTATTTACTCAAGCAGGTAATATATTGCAATTCTCAATCTAAGATCTTTATTTCTCTTAAATTCAACAAGATTTACAAATAGAGCAGTGGTAATAGTTACATAGAATGGATATTGGATTGTTAGTCAGTGCAGAGAAGGATGATCAAAATGATCGAGGGGATTAGTAATTTCAGTTACGAAAGGAGACTAAAGCTTTAGAAATTACACTCATTGGAGAGGTGCAGAGTAAGAGAAGATCTGATTGAATTGTAACTGTAATGTAGGGGGGGGGGGGAGATAAATGTGCCAGGCAACAAAGGCCATATGGCACTATTGGGGTAGTAGGGTTGGGTAGCAGAGTTAGGTGGGGGGGGAGGCTCGGGTAGGGGTTAGATCAGATGAAGGACGTTGACGGCACGGAGAGACATGATCAGTAGGGAATAAGACTTGGAATGGGGGTAGCTGACGGAGAAGCGTTCACAGGAGGTAAAGGACGGGGGTCCATATCCATAAGAAGCAAGGAAGAAGGAAGAGGGTCAGGAGCGGGCGAGGTAGTTATTATACTTTAACAGGAGGTTGGTGTATTAAGTAATCAACTGTTAGGTCGTTGAAGAGCCAGACTTTTGCTAGTGATTGTGTCCTTCCTCTCAACCTTGCAAGGAGACGGTTGAGAGAGGAGGTCGGTATGGGAGTAACCAGGCGGTAGGGGAAAAGAG
This sequence comes from Cancer borealis, assembly GCA_036785275.1. Classification (NCBI taxonomy): domain Eukaryota; kingdom Metazoa; phylum Arthropoda; class Malacostraca; order Decapoda; family Cancridae; genus Cancer; species Cancer borealis. Next base: position 38,131 of record JAXIVD010001292.1, on the reverse strand, counting down.
AGGAGAGATCGGGCAGCTGAGAAAGGAGGAGGAGGGGCAGACGAAGGGGACTGCACGGAAGAACAGGCGGGGTAAGACGAGGAGGGAAGGGGAGAGTAAAGCGGGGAAGGGAGAGAGGGCCGGGGGGGCAGAGGGGAGCTGGAGGAAGGGTCGGGAAGGGAGAGAGGGCCGGGGGGGCAGAGGGGAGCTGGAGGAAGGGTCGGGAAGGGGAGACAGCAGAGGAGAAGGTGGAGGCGGGGGAGTCAGGGTAGGAGGGAGGTGAACAGAAGCCACGACCTGGATAGGAGGGGCCGGGAGGGAAGGGGGCAAGGAGGTAGGAGGGGAGGACAAGGGAGCCGTGTTCTTTATGAATGCGACTATGGCATCAAGGATATCACCCTCGGAAGGAGCGGGAGAGGAAGGTGCAGGGAGAATCTTTTTAGAGAGGTGGAGAGGGGGCGAAGAGATCAAGGCAGGAGCGGGAGAGGGGGTTGGTGGGGGAGGGGAGACCAAAGCTTCAGAGTGGTGGTGTCGCTTGGTAGAGTGGGAGTGCTGGGGGCGTGGAGAGGGAGGGGCAGGAGTACAGGCAGTGGTGGAGGTAAGAGCATCAGGGTCAAGGACAGCAAAAAAAATTAGAGCAGGAGATAGGAGAGGGGTGAGTGGAAGGAGGGATAGGGAAGGGGCCAAGGACCGGGGCCGGAAGAGGAGGATGGCTGGAGAGTGAGAGGCAGAGGCAGCGAGAAGGGGTGAAGCCTAGGCGACGAGCTTCCTGTCGTGCCTCTCGTAATGTGAGACTGCCACGGAAGCGAATACCAGCGACCTCAGCCTCAAACTTATAAGCTGGGCAGCCGCGGTAGAGAGCATTATGAGGGCCACCACAATTGCAGCAGTGCCGGGTAGTAGCAGGGCATTGATCGCGGGTGTGGGTAAAGCCACGAAAAGGGCAGCAGAGAGCAGAGCGGCAGTGTTTTTCCGGGTGTCCAAAGCGCCAACAGTTTCGGCACTGGCGAGGTGGAGGAACATAAGGCCGGACGGGGAGCATGATGCCCCCAACATAAACATGGGTAGGAAGTTCGTGGCGCTTAAAGGAGATCCAAGCAACATTGGTGGGATTTTTCTAGCGACCTCGGGGAGACAAGGTGTAGCAGCGGACGTTGACAGCGTCATACTCGCCGAGTAGGTCGAGAAGGTCAGTATGACAGTCTGACCAGACCTTGTCATCAATAGGGCAGTCTTCAGGGGAGATGGAGACAGTGCCAGTGCACGTGTTGAGACGGTCGTACAGAAGGGATCACTGGATGGGGCCAACAAGTTGGCCATGGCCTGAGACTGAGTCTCAGACTCCACACGTACCAGGCGAGAACGGTCAGGTCGGGTCTAGAAGTGGACCTTGCCCACTTGTTCCTGTAAGCAGCGTTGAAAGTGGAGGGTATTCTCAGCGAAGGGAGCGGAGGGGGGAATAGTAAAGAAGCGATCCCAGCGGGCAGGGGCAAAGAAGTCATAGGCAGAGGGGTAGGGCGCGCTACGAGAGGAACTTGTCTACATCCTCTATTACTACCTTTGCTCCTTATGTCCCCTCTTCCTCTACGAAGACGACGGCACAGCCCCGGACAAGTTCCTCTCGTGGCGCGCCCTACCCCTCTGCCTATGACTTCTTTGCCCCTGCCCGCTGGGATCGCTTCTAAGAAGTCATAGGCAGAGGGGTAGGGCGCGCCAAGAGAGGAACTTGTCCGGGGCTGTGCCGTCGTCTTCGTAGAGGAAGAGGGGACATAAGGAGCAAAGGTAGTAATAGAGGATGATGTAGATGTGACGGGGAGGGAGGTTGGAGGAGTGGAAGAGAGTGTCGCCACAGCGGTAGACACGGGGGAGGGAAGAGAGGCAGTAGAAGGGGCGCTGGAAATAGGGACGGTAGAAGGAGCAACAGGGGGCAGGTGAGATGAGTATGGAGTAGCATGAGAAGCTGTGGAGGGGGCAAGAGTACAAGGGAGAGTAGGGGGAGTAGAAGGTGATCTAGTAGTAGGGGTCTGAGGAACAGGCAGAGAAGTCGAGGCCGATCTGATTGAAGTATTTAAGTGTTAGAAGGGTTTTAATAAGGGGGATGTAGGAAAGGTTCTTACGATCAGTAGTCAGGATAGAACAAGAAGTAACGGATTCAAACTAGAAAAAAGTAGGGTAAATTTGCAGTTTCAATCAATACACCACGCACAACCATAAACTGTCTCGGTCTAGATGACGCTGTTAGGAGCATTTCTAGCCCCATATTACTGTCAGAAACCTATACTAAAAGGGAGGCTGTGCCCCTCAACCCCCCGGATCACTCCTCTCCCACTATTCTAACCTAACCTTACCTGAACCTCCCTGTTAGGACCGACCCTATTTGAACCAGAAACCTATGCTACCGGGGGAGGTGGGGGGGGGGGGGGGCTGCGCCCTCCCCCTGGACCACCCCGCTAGGATTCTAACCTAACCAAACCTGACCTGGACCCCCTCATCCCCCTTCCTCTAAGACACTGTTCGAACACTACCAGAAACCTATCCTAACCGGCACCCCCCCTGGATCCCAGCTAAGATTGAGGTAAATCTTTGAAACTCCGTTCCGATCTTGTTATTAATTTCCAACAGTGTAAGATGGGGCTAGAAATGCTCCTAACAGTATCATCTAAACCCTGAGACAGTTTATAGTTACGTGTGCTGTATTGGTTGAAACTGCAATAATACCAAAAGTAGATTTAGTAGAGATAGGCATCGAAAGAAACTTTCTGGATTTCAGCAGCAAGTCCAGCTCTAGTGATCCTCGTCCAGTTGTGTGCCGTTCAAACCCTTCTCTTCTGGGCTGCCATCAGTCTGGAAAATGCAAAGAAGCTGTATGAGAAGAGGGACGAAGGATTTACAAAAGGAAAGGAGTGGGATCTTTGAAAGCAGAGGAGTGGAAGGCACCGAGATGCGATTCCCAGCAACACCTATGTGAAAACTTTATATCATGCAAAAATAAAGTTAAATATATTAGTTATTTTTCATTGCACATTTGGATGAACGTCACTGTAAACTAAAGTTGTTAACCAGTATCTTCACCGTTTCATCTTGGACTCCTATGTCTGTTTTTCCACCTGCCTATGACTGGAGGAGTGTCGGACACCTCTCATACCAAAGACCTTCCACCCCCTGCCTCTATTTCTCCTACTGTCTCTGTACAGGGTCTGGACAAAAAAAAATATCCAGCCAGACTAAGTATCTTCTGATTTTTTTTTACCTTAGAAAGGAAGTCAGTAGAGTGTGTGTCCAGTTCCATCTTGGTTGTCACCTGGATAGGAAGGAGTACTTAGCGAGATGAACAGACCCTTGCACGGCAGAACCTGCACACATTTAAAATCACTTTAAATTCTATACAATCCTTTTGAAAAAATGTATCAATGGCCTCCTCATAATGGGTTTTTATAGAGGCCTGTTATTTGGCGTAGGTTTAGATTTTTATAGTGGCTTACAGTTGGCTTAGAGTTACATTTTTTGGGTATGTATATAAGTGAGTAACGCAGAAGGAAAGTATATACACAAACTGTTTGCTACCAATCCCCAGCAACACTACACCTGCAGCATGACTCTCTGCTCCTCACCCTTGATTGTCATCTGGATAGGAAGGAGTACTTCGTGAGGTGAACCGACATTTGCACGGCATAACCTGCAAACATTTTAAAATTCTTCTAATTCTATACAATTCCTTTGAAAAAATGTATCCATGGCCTCCTCATAATTAGAGGGCTAAATAAAACATCCTGAAGAGTAATTAAATCAACGTTGACCAAATGGTGTATGGAAAGTTTAAATTAGTAGCAGTTACTCAAGGCAGTGTAGGGTACCATAGGGCTGGTGGTGTAGGGGAACCGATGATGATGTTACACTAGACAGCAACCTCAACCTCGCTCTTGCTGCTGGTACTGCTACTGCTACACGCGAAGTTCTGTAAGGAAAAGGGTTTCTTTAAAAATACAACCATAAAACATTTTTAACTCTACAAATAAAATTAAAAAATCACAAATAGATCACATTACCTTGTAATTATGAGTTACATAAACGTGTAATTGTTATCGTTCAATATTTGCAAGTGGCTTTTTTTCTATATTACAAACCGTTGGCGCAAGTAGGCTATAATAAAATTATAATAATATAATAAAGGCCTGTTATTTGGCGTAGGTTTTTAGATTCTTATAGTGACGCCTCAAATTTTTATTTATGTTCTCTGGCTTAACGGAGTTACATTTTTTGGGTATGTTTATAAGTGAGTAATGCAGAAGGAAGGTATGTATACAAACGGTTTCCTACCAATCACCGGCAACACAACACATCCTTCACCATGACTCTCTGCTCCTCACCCTCGTTCACTTAAGGAGACTTAGAACTTTTAAAAACAATTGCAATACTTTAATAAAAAGACAGCATTTTAAACAAATTATATCTACCTCAGTCTGTTCCCTTATCAACCAATACCAAACTACATTACAAGTCACAACTGACTCAACACTAACAGACACTCAATTGACCCAACATTGAGCAAACAAGACAAAAACACGGATAAAAGGTAATGAAATAATCCACCAAAAAACTATACACAATGTAGTTCTGACAAGAAATGGAATGCACGTCATATCACACATAAATAAATAAATAAAATAAATAAATAACTACACTATCAGTTCCCCCTAAGAAATGTAACTCAAGCCTTTTGTGTTCATTAATGGAAAAAAACTATGTAGTGCCTTCTGAAGGCAATTCAATATGTATGTGTGTGTGTTCACTATGGTTTGGAGGATCACGGTGTGCACAGACAAACAAAAAGAATGTACATCAACTGAAGGAAAAACTAGACAAATATATGTGTGTGGAAAAGGGATTCTCTAGTAAACGTCATACAAATTAAGAAGAATGTCTAAAAAAGCAAATATTGGTAAGTTGTCCTGAGGAAAGGTGAGAGAAAGTATGGAAGGAGTTTGAGAGAAAACCTTACAATGGAGGCAAGTATTAAGATGTTTGGTGTGTACATGGAAGGGTAGGACAGTAAGAATAGAATATGATCACATAATAAAAGTGTGACATGGACGCAACATGAAGGCCTGAAGTGTAGGATCCAGGCAGTGGAAATGAATTACCGTATATTGCGGCTTATAAGTCGATCTGGCACATAAGTCGACTTCTATAATTTGACCCAAAAATGTTGTACTAGTACCTTGCAGATAAGTTGACCCCCCTAAACTATTACTTAGCCTGGCCCAATGTCGGCCTGAGTCACTAAGTACTGGGTTGTAAATCAAGTTTTATCTACAGTAAAGTAAATAAAACAATTCAAACAGATTTCTGTAGGTACTACATTGTTGTTCCTCACCTACTACAGTGTCAGTCCCCTGCACAACATGGCGGAGCAAGAGGCCGTCTCCCCGAACCAGGAGTCCTATCTGGCCTCCCTGAGTCCCTTGCCTATGAAATATTCACATCACCCTTTAACATATTCCTTTTGAGAGTATTTGCGGTCCTCATGAGTAGCAGTTTCCGGTTTTACCGTAAGTCTTAGTAGAATAACATGTGTAAACATAGCCCTTAGGCCAAGTTCAGTAGCAGTTTTCCGGTATCCTGATGTTACTGGTGTAAATATATTTAAAGGTTGCTATCTTATATCTACCCTATAAGTCGACCTCTAGTTTTGACCATAAAAAAATGATCTTAAAAACTCAACTTATAGGTCGCAATATACGGTACTTCAGAGATGACGTGATTAAAGCAATGAAGATGTATATAGAGGTTTTAGTATGTGTGGTTAGGTAAAGCTGGGGCACACACTGTAGCTGTGTGTGCGCGTGTGTTCATCTCCCGTCACATTGGCCTTTGAGTTTGGATTCCCAGCCTTCACCTCCTTCCGGAACTGCAAGGTCACAACTTCTCGACTTATGTTCCGTATCTATTTTCTGCTAAATGAACTGTGGCTACAGCATGAAAGGAGACATGCTTAAATTGTCTCCGCATGACCCAGGAATCAAAACCACGACCTCTTGACTGTGAAGTGAACATGTTATCCTCTACACCAGTGGTTCTTAACCAGGAGTGCTCGCACCCCTAGGGGGTGCGAGGCCGGTTCCTAAGGGGTGCGAGGATGCCTATGAATAATTAAAGCAAAATATATTTTTATATACGCATGTTATATTTTTCCTGAAAAAACTTTTTGCTTCAGCAGTGTTCTGAGCTAGAGATAAACCTACACCTAATTTCCTAATGAAGTGGCAAACTTGCAACAGACTCGATTACAGGGTACACGTATGTGATTTGGATGGACGAGGAAGGGACGCGTATAGGACACGTAGGTGACACAGAGAGAGGGAAATTATCGTCACGTCTCAGATCACACCATCCTCCCGCACCATCAACACGCAGTCTTCTGCTTGAGTGAGTTATGGTTTCCCTGTTTTAATAACTTTTTCTTATTGATACATATACAGTAGGGTGGAAGATTGGTTGTGTATTATTTCTCATTTTGCTTTCTTCACATATATTTAAATGGGCGATGGGCTGCTAATGTAACGTAGTTCATTACTGTAGCAGTGTAGCCATTACAATACTTCCATGGAATGTATTGTGATGGCTACAAATGTACTGATTAAAACCACGTATTTCAGTTTTTCCATCACATATTTTGGTGACAATTCATAAAAAAGAAGAAAACACCTCTTCATGTATACGTTTCTCATTTTCCAGATTTGTCTGCAGTATGTCGAAGAAACGAAAGTGGAATGACGACTATGTCAAGTACGGCTTCACTTGTGCTATAGAGAAGGATGGAACATACGGATTTTCGCCAACAGAGAAACCTTTACTGCGTGCTTCTTATCAAGTTGCATACCAGATTGCTAAGTCAAAGAAACCCCATACAATTGGTGAGGAATTGATCAAGACATGTGTCCTTGAAATGGCGAAGATTGTTCTCGGCAAGGAAGCTGAGAAGAAACTGCAACAAGTGTCTGTCAAATGATGTGATCCATAACCGAATCATCGACATGAGTGATGATATCCTGAAACAAGTTGTAGCTGACATCAAGGCTAGTCCAGTTAAGATTAGCCTACAAGTGGATGAATCAACAGATGTATCAAACTGTTGTCAGCTATTGGCAGTAGTTCGTTACGTGAAGGAGAAAAAAGTGGAAGAAAGTTTTCTTTACTGTCAGTCTCTGAAGACAACAGCACAAGCTATAGATGTGTTTAATAAAATACAAGAATTCTTCGCAAGAAACGAACTTCACCTTGACAGCATTGGTTCGATATGTACCGATGGTGCACCAGCCATGCTGGGCAATCATTCTGGGTTTGCTGCATTAATGAGGAAAGAAATTCCGAACCTGAAAATCACTCACTGATTTCTTCATCGTCACACTCTTGCAGCAAGGACATTGCCCCCAGATCTGAAGAAAACTCTGGATGTTTGTGTTAAGGTTGTGAACTTGATTCGCAGCCGTGCTTTGAATCATCGATTGTTTCAGTCACTTTATGAGGAAGTGGGCCAGGAACACACTGTGCTTTTGTACCATACTGAAGCGAGGTGGTTGTCACGTGGTCGTGTGCTATCTCGTGTATTTGAACTGAGAGGAGAAATTCATCAGTTTCTCCGTGAACGGGTACAAGAACTGGCTATATATTTCAATGAGCCTAGTTTTGTTCAGATGCTTGCCTATTTGGCTGACGTGTTTTTAGCACTCAATGAACTCAGTCTCTCTCTGCAGGGAAGGGGACTTAACATTGTGACTGCAAGCGAGAAATTGGCTGCATTCAAAGAAAAACTTGCCTTGTGGATAAAGCGTGTGAAGGTGGGGAATTTGGTAAATTTCCCCTGCCTGGAAGAGACAGTCACGGAAAATGCTTCCCTGCATCCAGACTTTGTTGCAAAAATTGTTGAACATCTGCAGATGCTGTGTACTTCATTTGAGAGTTACTTCTCGTGTGGAGAGCTGCAAACCTGTGACAACTGGATCCTGAACCCTTTCAGGCAGAATTTGGAAGATGTTGATGATGACAGCAGCATCAAGGAAGATCTCATCGACCTGAGACACAATCGTGGAATCCAAGTGGAGTTCACCAATGGACAACTGGAGCACTTCTGGGCTTCTCAGCTGGAAGCATACCCTGTACTAGCAAAGAAAGCTCTCGAAGTGCTAGTACCTTTTGCGACTACTTGCCTGTGTGAACAAGGATTTTCTTGTCTACTTCATATCAAAACGAAAAGCAGAAATCGGTTAAATTCTGAACATGACATGCGAGTAGCACTCGGTACAAAGACACCAAGATTTGATGACATCATAGAAAAAAAATAGCAGCAACGAAGTCACTAGGTTTGCTGTGCAGTGCAGGCAAAATAATGTAATTTTATTTTTATTAATATGTATTCTGGACTTTTGTCATGGAAAAAAATGTAAGCTATATGAATGGAGATTAAATAAAAAATAAACGTGGTTTTGTTATTAATACACATCACATCAACTTTGTATTTTTTTGTATTTCAGCAATCGGGGGGTGCGAGAACTGACTGCTGATTTGAAAGGGGTGCATATATTGAAAAAGGTTAAGAACCACTGCTCTACACCATTAGGCCAGTGGCTGTTCTGGGCATAGGCGGTATAGGCAGCCGCCTAGAGCGCCAGTTGTGACAAGGGGCGACACAGCATGATCAGTCAGCTGTAATACGACAATCAGTAACTTTTTATTAAGGCCTTAACAAGCAATGTTTACTAACAGACGCTAGCAAAGTGTCTCATAAAACCTAACAAATCCGCTGCTAGCACTGATAAGGCTTAGCAAACAATGCTAGGTAACAATGGTTTCGTTACTGAATGTAGCAAAAATCCACTGAGGGGAAGCACCTTTGTATGTTTTCGCCTAGGGCGCCAGAAATGCCAGGACCGCTATTCGTACCATCACTAATCCCCTGACTAACAAGCGAGACCCTAGGGGGGATCCAAGGTAACACCAACTGCCAGCCGTCCCTCCCCTTCCGCTCCGGCTAGGCTCGCCTGAGCGAACGACTCTGTGTCGGTGGAAGGGGGGCGAGGGACGTGACCCCAGCTGGCAGTGGGGGAGCTGAAATTGAAGTATGGCCAGTAAGCTTATTATCGACTATCTCTTCCACTATCTCCCGAAAGTTAGTATGTGTAGAATCACCAGACATACCTAAAAAACTAGCCATCTGAGACATAAACGACATAGCATTAGAGTTGAGTCTCCAACTTATTAACCGTGGAACTATCACCCAGCTGAGAATCAGAAGGTCCCACATCAGAACTCGCCGGTGACGAGGGAACTGTCCCTTCCGCCATAGTACCCGCCACCATACTTTCAGACTCGGCGGAGCGTGAAACAGCTGATGAGTGAGACACTACAGAGGATGACGAGGTCTGCTTACATGCGCCACGTCTCTTCTCATTATAGTTCCGTTTGGCCTTAAAGTTTAACTGCTGTTTATAAGCCTTAACCACCAAACTATCATTCCACTCTCTGCACTCGTCACAATGCTTGTCTACCTCACACAAGCCCCGACACTGCACACAGAGAGTATGGGGATCAAAAGATACAGCACTTATCTGGCGACTGCAACCTGGACCACCATAGAACCTCTTTGAGCCAGCAGTAGGAGCAGAGCGTTAAGTAGTAGGAGATGCCATCAACTTGTCGGTAGAAATCAACCAAACACAACCAAGGAGAGTAGAAGCTAACTCTATGAAGGTTGAAAATGGAATGGCGTCTCATGGCGGAGAGGGCCCTCTGGCGGGGAGGACTTGGGGATGGGGTGGTGCGCAGCTGCTATACGCACTGCGCCCTCTACCGGGGGTTTTTAATTCTGGTATTTCAACCTTGAAAAGAAGTAGATGGACTCTAGTCCTAGTTATATGAGACAGGTTGATGACAAATATGATTTCAGCCAAGGGGTGAGAAAACGTATTTTAGTTAGGTTAGGTCAGGTTAAGATTTTTGTTATTATAATATGGTACCAAGGGATTCTCGAGCATGCTAATCACGAATCTGGAATTAGATTTTCATTACTATAATATTTTGTATTTTCCATTTTGTGGCTCGTAAATTCGTAAATTGAGGTCGAAGGAATTTTTTCTCGTTTTACTACGTATATAATAGTCCTAAAGGAAAATTGCTTTTATATAAAGTTATGTAGTTTGATAATGTCTATCTCATACTGTCATCACCTTTCCAATAACTCTAATACTTATGAAGAAAATTGAAATGATGTGAAAGATATTTATGCATAATACCTTACACTGTTACATCTTTAATTACTTCCCAATTTCAATTTCCTATAGCTTCATAGAATGAGCGTCTTATGTTCTTTCTCATATATTCAATACGTCTTTACGTAAATCCCATACATTTCGAATTATTTCAAAATATATGATTTATGTAAAAAACTCAAAATTTCATGCAAATTTCCATACCTCCGAATCTCATGTAAATTGGTACAATGAGGTTTTCGGTCATGTTGAATACGAATCTGGCCTTATTTTTCTGATTACTATAATATTAACACACATACACACCCTCCTGCACACCCAATACCACAACTCCCTACACATATACACATACGGCTCCCTAAGCCCCTCCACAACGGCAATGGGCTTGGAAACGGAGGGGCTCATCTTTATCAGCTACCTGTCAATTACAGTTTACTTCCTATCTCATCTCTCCATCTAGTCCTCTGTCTGTCCTGCCTTCTTTTACCATCCGTAGGTTGTCATTCAGTTACTCCAACAGTCTATCAATTATCTGTTTGTTGCAGGACGTGTCCTGTCCATGTCCACTCTTTTATTTTAATTGTTGTCAAGATGTTTTCAACTTTGGTCTGCTTCCTAGTTCATGATGCACTCTTCCTATCTCTCCAAGTAATGCCAAGTATTTTTCTCTCCATTCCCCTTTGGGCACGTAGAAGTTTTCGTTCTAGGCCTTTCATAAGACTCAAGATTTTTTATCCATATTTCAGAACAGGTAGAATGCATTGAGTATGTACTTTTCTCTTCAGTGTTATTGGGAGATTACTTTTCATAACATTGTATTGTCTACCAAAAGCACTCCTTTCCATCCCTATTTTTTTTTTTTTATGATCTGGACCCTAATTATCTGGCCCAAGTAAATGTATTCCTGGACACATTTTATTACTTCATTATCTATTTTGATTTTATCTGTTAATTCGCTCATTAGAATAATATCATCAGCAAATTGAAGATTATTCAGATATTTTTCATTTATTTGAATTCCTGCCGTTTCCCAATCCAAGTTCTTAAAAACTTCCCCTAAAACTGCTGTGAACAGCTTAAGAAAAATAGTGTTGCCTTGTGAAGGGTGTCAGATAAACACAGTCTTCCTTGTAGTGTTTACTAATTAAGCGGGAGCACACTTATGTTGACGGGCGCCAAGCAGGAACTGGCGGTTGGCGCCAACACCTCACAAAGCAAGGCGAGGGAGTCGCCAACTAGTGAATATCCTACAACTCCCCCTTTTACAAGCTTGAACACTGGCTATTCCTTTTAATAACAGTGGGCGAGCAATAAACATAAACAACATCAGTCCTAACGTAAACTAAGAAACACAAAGTGTAAGCCCGAGGAATTACAAAAGTAGTACAAAACAATAATACAAGAACGTGTGCGTCAGTATGTAGCTTTGTGCGTGTGTGTGTGTGTATGAGTGTATGTGTGTGCGTGCGCGTGTAGATGTGTGTGTGTGTGTGTGCGTGTGTGTGTGTGTGTGTGTGTGTGTGTGTGTGTGTGTGTGATCACTCCACACAATAATCCTCTAACCACCTCGGGGGCCGTCTGGCCCTCCTGCTTGATGGCCCTGATGGTTGCCATGTAGGGGGCGACGAGGGTGATGGTGGCCTTGAAATGTCAGCTGGCTCAGGGTCACTGGGTTCGCCGGGCTCGTGTGTTACGCCCGGTGCGTGCCTTAGATGCATGCGTGTTCGGAGCGAGATCCTTCCGCTCCCTTCCAGCCTGATGACGTACTGCCTGTTTCCTTTTTCCTCCACCACCACTGCTGACCTATCCCAGGCTTTGCTGGTCTGGTTTTGCACCAGCACCTTGCTGCCAGGAGATAGTGGGGGGCGGGAGCGTGGATTGTTGTGGTCGGCCAGCACCTTGGCGTTGTGCCGAGCCATTTGTCGCTCCCGTGCACGTAGAGTGCTCCCCCAGTACTTGTCAACTTGGAGTTTGCCTTTGACCGATGGCACGCCATCACGTAGTTGGCGTCCTGTGGCCATTTGGGCGGGGGACCTGTCGATCTCGCGAAGTGGGGTGTTGAGGTACTGAAGCAGTGCCAGCGATGCCTTATCATTATCCAGGCTCCCATCCACCCCAATGTTGTTTCGCAGCACCCTTTTGGCCGACTTTACAGCTGCTTCAGCCCTGCCATTCGACTGTGGGAAGTAGGCCGATGACAGACACACCGTCACTCCCCATCTATTCAAAAATGCCTTCATGTCCTCGCTGACGAGGTTTGTGCCCCCGTCCATTAATAGCTGCTCTGGCGCGCCCCATCTGATGAAGTGGCGTCGTAGTTGGTTCATGATCGCACCTGACACCGTGCCCTCAGCCAGGTGTGTGACCTCAAGCCATCCGGTTAACCTGTCCGCATATACCAGGTAGGCGTGCCCTTCCAGTTGACATATATCCAGCACTGTTTGCTGGAAGGGGTATTGTGGGGGCGGTGTGAGCAGCAGAGTTTCTGGGGGTTGTGATGGCGCCTGTGTATTGCATGTGCCGCAGGTAGAGCGGTGATGGCGCAGGTCGCCTTCAATGCCCGGCCAGTATACCGTCTGTCTCGCCCTCCTGAGCATGGAGTTTATGCCTTGGTGGCCGGCGTGCAAGTGAGTGGCTACCCGTTGGCGAAGATTCTCGGGGATCACTAGGCGAAGGTGGCTCTGATCAAACGCATATGTCACCAAGCCTCGGGACACGCTCAGCCTTTCTCTGACGGAGTAGTATGGTCGCAGGCATGCTATTTCTTGGGACCTCTGTTGGTGCCAGTTGCCGTCTAGCACCTTCGCCAACAATAGTTGGTACGCCGGGTCGTCTTGTGACTCCTGGAGGACCGTGTCTTCATCCAGGGTGATGCGTTCATTGAGGTCCAGAGCCGCCACTGTTGCTGCTGCCACGGCCGATGATAGCTCCTCATCTTGGTCCTCGTCAGCCTCATCTGGTGTCGTTCTCATGGATGGGTACCTAGACAGGAAGTCGGCAGCACAATTTCTCTTCCCAGGCAGGTAGCGGATGGTGAACTTGTACAGCAGCGTTTTTTCTTTCAGGCGGAATAATCGTGGATTTGCTATGCTGGTCAGGGCCTTCTCACCCAACAACCCGACCAGCGAACGGTGGTCAGTCACCAGACATAGGTTAGGGCAGCCAAGGAGGAACAGGCGTGCCTTCCGCAGACACCAAGCGACCGCCAGTGCTTCTCCTTCCACGGGTGCGTAACCAGCCTCTGCCGCTGTTAAGTGGCGGCTGCCACAGAGGGCCAGGCGCCACCCTCCCTTGCAGCAGAAAGGTGCTTCGGCTGTCACGCAGGAGCAGTACTGCTGGAGGATTACGAAGCCAATCCCCTCTCTGCTCCAATCTGTCATAGCGATGGTGAGTCTGGTGCGGTTATAGTAGGCCAAACCATCCTTGGCTAACTGGCAGATCGTCTCCTTGGCCTGATGTAGCTTCTGCTGCAGCTGCTCGTCCCAGTAGATCTTGCTCCCACTGGGTTTCTTGAGAAGGTCTCTGAAGGGTGCCATAATCGGTGCGGTGGCCAGGAAGGGTGCCAATTGATTCACAAAACCGAACCAGGATCTTATGTCAGTGATTGATGGCTTTGCAGGCATAGCAAATTCCCTGATTGCTGCTAGGCGGTCCTCTGTTGGCTTGTACGCACTCCAGTCAAGATGGAAGCCAACGAATTCCACATCCCTGCGGCAGAATCTGAATTTTTCTGGCTTGAGGGTGATGCCCTTCTTGGCACATAACTCCAAGAAGTTGTATGTGTGCCAGAAAGCTTCTTCAACACTGGCATCGTAGAAGATCGTGTCGTCGACACACTTGTGCATGTGGGGGAAGTCGCTGACAGCATCATCAACACGTCTTGTATACGCGTTCGTGGCCGAACAGTGCCCCATAGGTGTGCGACAATACTGGTAACGCCCCCATGGTGTGATAAAGGTTGTTAGGTGCCTGCTCTCTTCTGCTAGTTCGACTTGGTGGAACCCCCAGTGTGCATCAGCTACCGTTTTGTACGAGTGTGAGGGTATGTCCGACACCATGTCAAAAGGAGCAGGTGTGTGGTGTGTCTCCCGCAGGCAGCTGGCATTCAGCTTCTGGTAGTCGACAGTTCTGCGGGGCTTACCAGACTTCTTGGCCACCACCACCATGCGGGCGCACCATTCTGTGGCCACTCCTGTGGGGACGGGACGGATGACACCTCTTCTCACGTCGTCGTCGAGCTGCTGCTTGACCTCTGTTTCCCAGTGTTTGGGTACCGCGGCTGGTGTGTAACAGGCGTGGGGCCGGGAGCCTTCCTTTAGGTGGATGCGGTGGGGCGGGCCTGCCATTACCCGAAGTGGGTACCTTTCAGTGTCGAACGTGGAGGAAGAGAACTGCCGCAGAAGCCACTGTTCTAGGCGTGGTACGTTCTCCTCCAGTGGCTGAAGTGGTATGGTGGCTGGTCTGGCCGGTAAGCCACCGTCCTCGGCCTGCATCACCTTTGCGCCGGCGATCAGGAGAAGGGAATGTGTGTATCATATCATATCTGTATATCATTCTTAACTAGTTTTAAGTTATTCATTGTTTTTAGCCGAGAGAGAGTGTATGCGGGTAAGGGAATTTTCCTAGAATTCACATCCCAGCCAAGGCGTCGAGTCAGAGGATCACGTGCCGCTTCCAATCAGAAAGCTCTGTTTCCGTGACGTCATCACAGGTCAACTCAGGCCAATCAGAGTCGCGCATTTTACCGCGCAAACCCTTGGCTCCACCCACTCTTACTCCCAGTCGCCCGCCAGTTCCACTATTCATTCTCATTCTCAGCCTGGCGACACCATCAACAAGTCGCTCATCTCTCAGCTCGCTACCATCATCAACGTTTCGTCATCTCTCTCAAGGCAGGCTAAGGTCATAGTCACTGTATATTTCTAAATCTACATCAAGTGTGTTTTCAATATATCATCTATATCAAGCCATGTGTGTTTCAACAAGACCTCCATCATCCACGCTACCTCTACCCTGCTCCGAGACACGCGGTGACCACGTGGGGACCCAGGCCGGGGGCAAACATCACCGATACAATTGGTGTGCAACGGTGGTATTCGTCCTTCCAAGCGACGAATTATCAAGCTTCATCTTCCTCCGTCGTCTCTACACTCACCACGTGCATCGTTCTGCCAGTAAGTGACTCTCCACACACGCCCTTGCCTCGCCCACCTCGTGTTCTCCTCTACGCCCTGCAGTCGCTTCCTTCGTCGCCCTTCTGCAGTAGCATCTGTTCCGAGTGAGTACAAGCCTCCTCGCCCTGCTGTTCAAGACGCCCATCACCTCTACCTCCATTTTGTTCGCGGCGCGCCATCTTCGCTGCCCACGCATCACCACGTGGCGTCCTCAAGACGCCCTCAAGACGCCCATCGCCCTTCACCACGTGTCCCTTCAAGACGGTCATCACCCATCACCACGTGGCCCCTCAAACAAGTTCTCCACGCCCTCACCACGTGTCTCCGCCCTCAAGACGCCCATCGCTCCTCACCACGTGTCGCAGCCCAGAAATACGCCCATTCACCACGTGACCAGTCAGCGCCCACGTGTTCCACCTCCTTGGTCCTCTGCTAGTTAAGTACCTTAATTCTTATTATATTTTTCTTTATTGTGCCAGTTATTCTACATTTTTGTGTACACTCAGTGTTTCTCTGTTTTCTTGTGTGTTTCCTCAACGTGAGCACTATTTCCCTCACGATGTCTAACGACCAGTCACTTCACACACCCACACCTCAGGTTACTCTCATATCTGATAATGTCTCAATTCCTCCTTTTTCTGGTACTAACTCTGAATCAGTCCAAGCCTTTGTCCGGCGTGTAAATGATGAATGTACACGTCGCTCAGCTCATTCTGATGTGGAAAAATTAGCCATTTTAAAATCACGGATTTGTCATGACCCATCTAGTCTTGCGGGAAAACTCATAAAAACCGATAAATTCCTCAGTTTTTCTACATACGATGAACTCACCACAGCATTAATCTTTCATTTCTCTGGTCACTCAAAATTAGGTGCAACTCATTCCTTCCTCAAAATTGCTCAAACTCTCACTAATATTGCTCGTTCTACTCATGCTGTGTATAAGGCAGAGAATATTGCATCCTCTCTCAGTGCTGAGTTAACAGATCAAATTAAATCCTCTCAGTGGATTGACGCAAACAATAATATATCTTCTACTGATTTCAAACGCCTTATGTCGTATTTCCTGTTCCTTGTTCAGCTCGATTCACCAACCTTCACCGTTGCAAGCGACATTAAATTCAGTAAGGAAGATTTCTTGTATGATCTGTGCAAGAAAATATCAGAGAAATCGCCATCTGTTCCTCAGCCAGTAAGTTTAGTTCAGTCACCGCATTCCTTAATCAAGCCCCCATTTTCTCAGTACCGAAGCTCCTCCCCTCAGAGCTCATCTCCACCTTCAAACACTCATTTGTCACGTTCTGATCAACGCTCTCATTCTCGTCACCGTTCATCCTCCCGTGACTCGAGAAAGGTAACATGTTACCGATGTGGACTCAAAGGTCACGTCTCAGCGGACTGTCGAGTAATGCTTGACGAAAGAGGTTATCATAAATTCAACAGTAATGCCTTCTGCTCCCTTCATAATAAACGCGGTCACTCACTTGAGGAATGTCGCCTTTTCCAGCAACAAATGCAGTCTTCTCAATCTTCGGGAAACGATTCGCGCCAGAGCCTCGCACCTCCTCGGTAACACTCATGTCCATTCTAAAGACCGCAGGTAGTAAGTCATCTCATAAACGTGTTGTTTTCGCGGATGCACAGACAGTGCCTCTCCCATGTGTCCCTGTTAAATCCTCCGGATTTTTCCAAGGTCTGACTGCTGACGTCAAATTAGCCTCTCACAAATGCCGTGCATTTTTCGATTCTGGTGCCTCAGTCAACATCATTAAAACTCATGTTTTTGAAAAACTCGCTGCCGCCTCAAGGCACAAGTTTCAGAGTTATCCACCAGACATCACTGTTAGTGGTATTTCTGGAAACGTTGTCATACCTCATAGAAAGGTTCTCCTCAGTATCTGTTTGTCTCCACTTGAACCTTCTATCTCAGATTTTTTCTATGTCATGGATGATGTATGTTTTGCAGCTGAAATATTGATAGGATACCATACAATGTCTCACTTCAACATCTCACTTTTCCCTTCTATTCATCAAATCGCCCAGAATGGCACCTTCATCTCTGCCTCACCCTTCCCTGAGTCACCGCCACCATCTGATGTCTACGTTGTCATGCACACGCCTTCTCAGGACTCATCTCATGTCCCTCCCTCATCGCTCGAGACACCTTCAGTAATGCCTGATCCTGTCTTATCATCTACGCCAGCCGACTCGCCTAGCGAAGCGCTGCACAGCGATACCGACAATCCCTCTTCTCCTACAACACTGTCTGACGTCCTCTCGAACACCAGACTCAGGAAAGCTGTGTTGACCTCCTCTGTGGTAGTCACACAGACCCACCTCTGTTTGGTGCGCGTCGTCGTCAAAGGTGTGCCCCCCGGGACAGACATCTTATGTTTGCCCGACTCTGCCCGAGTGAATGGTGTCGCTCTCGAGTCAGTTCTTTCAACCCTAGACAAGGATAGTTCTTGCTGTATTGCCATTCAGAATCTCACGAATCACCCTATATCCCTTCAATCTGGCGTGACTTTAGGCGAAGTTCTCCCTTATCCTGCCCCTGTCACCTCATCTCCTTGTCACACATCCATGTCTTCACCAACTGCCTCAGATTCTCCTCCTCCTCTTCTTGACCAGCATATTGGTGATGTTGATTTTCCTGAAACGAAAACAGATTTACTTGCCCTCTTATCGACTTTCAGATCATGTGTCTCTCTTCCGGGTGAACCTCTGGGCAAGACCGATGCTGTTCGTCATTCCATCCACCTCACCCCAGGCTCGACACCCATCTACGTCCCGGCTTATCGCATCCCACACAGCCGCAGGACGTTAATGGACGACGCTGTCAGAAGCATGCTGGACGAGGATATCATAGAGCCAGCGGCATCACCATTCAATGCCCCGCTGTTTCTAGTTCCTAAGTCCAATGGTGAGTGGAGAGTAGTCGTCGATTTCCGTGGTTTAAACGCCGCGACGATACCCGATCGATTCCCTATGCCAATCTTGTCTGATCTTCTCCAGTCAATAGGTGATTCAAACAGTGTATTTTCCACCCTCGACCATCAGTCTGGTTTCTTCCAGGTCGAGCTAGAAGAAAGTTCACGGCACTACACTGCTTTCACCACATCATCTGGCCAGTACGCTTTCAAACGTATGGCCATGGGTTTACGTAATAGTCCCTTAACTTTCATGCGTCTCATGAACTCAGTTCTCTCTGGCCTCTTAGGCTCTTCGGTGTTTTGTTACTTAGACGATGTGATAGTCGCATCAAAGGACCTTCCCGAACACCTCGAAACCATCTCAGACGTTCTGTCACGTTTTGCAAAGGCTGGGTTAACTCTTAAACTCAGTAAATGTCAGTTCCTCAAACGTGAAATCAAATTCTTAGGCCACAAGGTTGACAAAAATGGCATCCACACTCTTGACGATAAAATTCATGCGATATCACAGTTTCCTACTCCTAGTTCTGCTGATGACGTTCGTAGTTTCATTGGCCTTGCAGGATTTTATCGGCAATTTATCAAAGATTTCAGTAAAATCGCTCAACCTCTCACATCATTGTTTAAAAAGAATGTAACATTCGCATGGACGGACGAGTGCGAGAAAGCATTCGCTACCCTCAAGCAAGCCTTATGCAACGCTCCTGTCCTCGCATTTCCTAATTTCAATAAGGAGTTTATTCTTTGCACTGACGCATCAAACATCGGTATCGGTTCTGTCCTCATGCAACGAGATGAAAATGGTAAATCACGCGCAGTTGCCTTTGCCAGTCGTCTGCTCAATGCTGCTGAGCGCAACTACAGTGTCACTCACCGCGAAGCTCTCGCAGTCGTTTGGTCTCTTCGTCACTTCAGAGACATCATACTCGGATATAAGATCCACGTTCTAACCGATCATTTTGCTGTCACAGAGTTATTCAAAGGAACCAGTTTAACCGGAAAATTTGCCCGTTGGCAACTCACTGTTCAAGAGTACAATCCTTCATTCGCGTACCTCCCAGGTAAAGCTAATTCTGTCGCTGACGCTCTGTCCCGTCATGTCGCTCCTGTCAGTCTGCTCACAACCTCACAGTCACTCCCCACTCTTGAGGAAGTCAAATCCCTTCAAAGGTCTGATCAATTCTGCAAACGTCTCATTTATTATCTTGAATCAGGTGATGCCAGTAACCTTCCAAGCTTGCCATTCTCCCCAGATTCCTTTTTGCTTCGAGACGATGTCCTCTATAAATCTAGTTCTGTCATTTCTGAGGACGATTCATTACATCATGCATCTCAGCTTGTCATTCCAGAAGCTCTTGTCCCTATTATCTTGTATCACGTTCATGACTCCCCTCTTGCCGGTCATCCAGGCAAAGATAGAGCATTCAAACAGGCTCAAAGATCATATTTCTGGCCTTCCATGAGGAAAGACATCACCCGTCATTGTCTCTTATGCGCTTCATGCGCTGAGCATCGTCTCTCTCTCCATCATGAGTCTCCGAACCTCCCATATCCTATCCCTCATGCTCCTTGGGACAGTCTGTCAGTCGATATTTTGAAACTCCCTCTGACGGAGAACGGTTTTCACTATTTGCTCGTCTGTATCGATAGTTTTTCACGCTTCAGCATCTTGGTTCCTCTCAAAGACAAATCTGCACGTTCAGTTGCACGAGCACTGATAGATGAAGTCATATGCCGGTATGCATCTCCTAAAGTACTTCTATCAGATAATGGCACCGAATTCAACAATGCCATCCTCAAAGCTGTTTGCGAGTCATTTCAAATTAAAAAGTGCAACATTGTTCCATATTCCCCTCAAGCGAACGGAAAAGTCGAGAGAGCAAACCGTCGAATTCTCGACATCTTACGCTTCATTGCCAATTCAAGCTCTTCATGGGATGATCACATTCCCCTAGTCGCATGCTCTCTTAACGCTGCGATTCACTCATCGATCAACGAGTCTCCACATTTCATTTTATATGGCTCTGACAAAAGACTCCCATATGAGTTTCTCTCCTCTGACCCTCGTCCTCTATACAACGTTGACGATTATGTTCAGAATCGCGTTTCAGCTTTCCAGCGCATTCATATCTCTGTCCGTGACAGACTCATCGCCTCTCAGGAATCTATGCTGCATAAACAGCATCAGCGCGCTAAACCGCACGACATCGAGGTTGGTGACATCGTGTTCACCAAAGTCCAAGACCGCCACTCTAAGCTCGACCCCCGATTCAACGGACCTCACCGTGTAATCGAAAAGATGGCCGGTCACAAGTTCAAACTCAGAAGCCTAAGTTCAGGCAGTGAAAACTTTGTTCATAGAGACCATCTCAAACGGGTTGATCGTGGTTTCGATTTCGAACCTACCTCTCCACTACCAGAAAATGCTCCTGACATTGTTGAAAGTCAGCCACCTTCACCCCCCATCTCATCCTCACCTAAATATCAGCTCCGGTCTCGTCCAGTCTACTAGCCATTTCTTTCATCATTCCTCTCATTCCTGTCCAACTATAAATTATGTATATATATGTATCTATGTAAAGGCTACATCCTGATCTTGTTCATGTCTCATGTATTTTTTATCATGTATTATGTCTTAGTCTTATTGTGTATTCGTATTGTGTATTCTGTATTGTATCCAGTGTATTCCATCGTCCCCCCTCTCTGATTGTATTTTTTAGTTCGACATACGAGGACGTATGCTTCCAAGGGGAAAGTATTTGTATCATATCATATCTGTATATCATTCTTAACTAGTTTTAAGTTATTCATTGTTTTTAGCCGAGAGAGTGTATGCGGGTAAGGGAATTTTCCTAGAATTCACATCCCAGCCAAGGCGTCGAGTCAGAGGATCACGTGCCGCTTCCAATCAGAAAGCTCTGTTTCCGTGACGTCATCACAGGTCAACTCAGGCCAATCAGAGTCGCGCATTTTACCGCGCAAACCCTTGGCTCCACCCACTCTTACTCCCAGTCGCCCGCCAGTTCCACTATTCATTCTCATTCTCAGCCTGGCGACACCATCAACAAGTCGCTCATCTCTCAGCTCGCTACCATCATCAACGTTTCGTCATCTCTCTCAAGGCAGGCTAAGGTCATAGTCACTGTATATTTCTAAATCTACATCAAGTGTGTTTTCAATATATCATCTATATCAAGCCGTGTGTGTTTCAACAAGACCTCCATCATCCACGCTACCTCTACCCTGCTCCGAAACACGCGGTGACCACGTGGGGACCCAGGCCGGGGGCAAACATCACCGATACATGTGGGAAGTCGCTGTGGATGAGACCCAGTTCCAGACAGGCCTTGCGTGACAAGTACAGACTCTCCACTGACTTGACAAAGTAGACTTCTTGCACGGTGGAGCAGTCTGGGAGGCTGATATGACACGGAGCCGCGCCCAGGCTGGCCAGCGGGATCTTGGCCAGGTCTCGTAAGCCGGCCCGACGCTGCAACAGCGCAGGCCTCAGACCCAGCGAGGATATAAGGCTGGGGCCAGCAACGCACACCATAGCCCCCGTGTCGGCGACGGCCCTGACTGCCCGTGTCGCGCCGCCTGCCTGAGGAGTCACCTCGACCCTCAGTAGCGGCTGCTCTTCCGCTGTTGCTGTAGCGCCCACGGTCACACCGTTCACTGTTTTCCCCGCTCCCTGCTTCTTAGCTAAAGCGTTTACATGTGTCGCCAAACTTCGTTTGTTTTCACGAACACGATTTTAAGGAGTCTTGGTTGGTGTTGCCACAATTTTCCTAATATATTTCAATCTTAATGCTTGTTTTTAGTTTTCTTTTATATTAAAAACGACATATATTATATACATATTTTAAATTATAAGCACTGAAATGATCTCAAACATCTTAATTTCTTCAGATTTATTCGAAATAGATATCATGGTTTCTCCGTATATTTCGCACCGCTTCCACCCTTGACTCCACCTAAGGTAGAAGCCAACATCTCGCTATGTAGTACAAATTCCCTTATATATTACAATCATTATGCTTGTTTGTGGATTTCTGTTATATTAAAAACAACATTAATAATGTAAATGTTATGTATTTCAACAACTGTCATGATCTCAAACATCTTACTTTCATCTTATTTATTCGAAATGTATATCCTGCTGATTCTGTATTGAAACTACAGCACCCTCCACACTCGTCCTAAGCAGTAAGCCCACAACATGTCCATCTATCGTCGTATTCAGATCACCTTACCAGTAGCAGCAAGATGTGTGTGTGTGTGTGTGTGTGTGTCTGAGTGTGTGTGTGTGTGTGTGTGTGTGTGTGTGTGTGTGTGTGTGTGTGTGTGTGTGTGTGTGGGTGTATGAGTGTGAGTGTGTGTGTGTGTATGAGTGTGTGTGTGTGTGTGTGTGTGTGTGTGTATGAGTGTGTGTGTGTGTGTGTGTGTGTGTATGAGTGTGTGTGTGTGTGTGTGTGTGTGTGTGTGTGTGTGTGTGTGTGTGTGTGTGTGTGTGTGTGTGTATGAGAGTGTGTGTGTGTGTGTGTGTGTGTGTGTGTGTGTGTGTGTATGAGTGTGTGTGTGTGTGTGTGTGTGTGTGTGTGTGTGTGTGTGTGTGTGTGTGTGTGTGTGTGTGTGTGTGTGTGTATGAGCATTGGATGGCTAGACTTGTGCTGCCTGCTAGCGAGCAGGCCTTAGGACTAAGGAGTGAGGTGACGCGGGCCCGGCCTGGCGGCCTCGGGCCTTCGTATCTGGAGTGCGGGCTCCAATGAAATGTTTGTGTTCGAAACTGGATCTGTCTTCAGTGTCTAAATTTTCTTTGACTTACATATTTTTGTGCAATATACAAATATCTTATTTCTTACTTTAATTTGATGAAAATAATTGTAAACAATATGATATGCTTTTTACTTATTATTAGGAAAAAGGGAACAATTGTAAGTCGAAGCTACAACCACAAAATGCATTGAAACATCAACACCCACACAGGTTTGAATGTCACATCTCGTTATTTTCTACATTTCTCTAATATATTACAAGCTTTTTGCTTGTCTTTGGCGTTCTTCTATATTAAAAACAATATATATAATATAAATCTTATGTAGACGATCAACTATAATGGTCTCAAACATCTTACTTTCCTCTGATTTATTTGAAATATATACCCAGATTCTTTCTCATGAAAACATACACATCCGCTTCGCTCCACCCACGTAGAGGGCCCACAGTTCATTATGTTCAACACTTCCCTAATATATTTCAAGCTTTATGCTTGTTTTTGGTTAGCTTTTATATAAAAAACAACATATATATTATAAATCTTATTTATTTCTACAACTGTTATGGTCTTGAACGTCTTACTTTCCTCTTATTTAATCGAAATATTATCTCGCTCAGTGTCTACACAGATGAAGTTCTGAAGTTTGATAAGCTGTGATTGGTTACATGACAAGAGGCAAAACACTGGCAAACGCAGAAATTCGTATATTGAAAGTGTTTGCGATATGTTGGTCAGAATTTGCCTAGTCATTGCATCTTGGCAAGTGGTCTTGACATTACATGTAAACGCTTCTAGTCTGCACACCTTCTGTAAGTGCCCCCGTTTCCCACAGACGAAGCAAGTAAGGCCTTTAGCAGGGCACGACGCCTTATCGGGGTCGTGTTTTTCACCACAGTAGTCACAAGACCTGTGCGAGGCTTTGGCGGGGTGTTGGGAGGCGGTGGGCCGGCGAGCTGCGGCGATTTCCTGCAGTGGCGCGCTCTCTGGCTCCTCGGTGACGTCATATGACAACACATCCGCCCCCGCCACTGCACTTTCCCGCGCAAACTTCCCGCCCGAGGTAGCATCACGCTGGGCGGCCTCGAATGACGCACAGAAACCCCGGAGGCCGTCGATATCACTAAATGTATCGCAACGACGGAACACTTCCTGCTTTAGAGCAGGATCACTCAGGCCAATCACCACTTTTCGCAAGAGCATGTACTCTGTAAGATTACTATGGCACTGTGGGCACTCGAAGCCGCAATCCATGGCCTCCTGGCCACACCGCGTCATATAGGCACTAACTGACTCACCCGGCGTTTGGCAGGCACCAAAGAAATCAGACCAGCGCACTGCCTGGTTCGATGCCCGCAGCACTAGCTTAGCGATAGCGTCCAACGCATCCTTGGGTGTTAGCAGTTCCCACTGCTCCACGCTGAACCTGGCGTCTAGTGCACACTGCAGGGCTGGAACGCACAGCAAGCGTATGTGGAGCACGGCTTCCTCGTCTGCCCACCTTGCCAGGCGTAGCCAAGACTCCACCGAGCAGTGCCACGTTCTGAAGCCCGCAGACGACATATCCACCCCACACTTCTCCGGTGTGGCGGCGGCTGGAGGCTTGTGGCTGGCTTGCTGCCGTGTTGTAGACATCGACGCCATGTTGGCCTGCAGCATGGCCAGGGCAGACTCTGCAACGGAGAGGGCGGAGGATGGTCTTGCCCTCGTCTGTCGGCTCCTCAGAGGTGTTGAGAACCTGGGTGGGTGTCGGGACGACATTTTGCGTAGGAACGACCACTCACTGCGCCATGAAGGGTGTCAGATAAACACAGTCTTCCTTGTAGTGTTTACTAATTAAGCGGGAGCACACTTATGTTGACGGGCGCCAAGCAGGAACTGGCGGTTGGCGCCAACACCTCACAAAGCAAGGCGAGGGAGTCGCCAACTAGTGAATATCCTACACCTTGTCTGACACTTTTCTGTATTAGCATTTTATCGCTGACATTATGTAGCTTTATAGTGACAGTGATTTTCCTTATAGATGTCTTTTTGTTTGTATAGTACAGACAGTGGACTTATTGGACGATAGTTTTTTCAGGTCTTTCATATTTCCTTAAACAATACATACCTCCAAAACCTAAAACCACTCACCAATCCTCTATTTTCACCTCTCCTAACTCCTCTCACTGCAGCCCACGCCCATTCACTACCACTAATAATTTTCCTTTATTCAGCTTCATTGGTCCTTGCCGATGGGACAAATACTGTTCATGCTCCTTGCTCAGATAACACTTGTCAATTTCAAAAATGCATCCAAAGACAGGTGGGAAGGGTAACCTTCTACACACGACCTGACAGATCTCGCTTAATCATTGTTGACTCTGAATCCCAAATTCGAGCTATGCTCACTATCAAAGATCTTGATGGGAAATCTTTCCCAATGATATCTGTCCAGTGAGCGTCAGTTGGCCAGACTATTCTTCTGAATTCTTCTGAATTCTATGAATTGATTGCAGAGAGACATGATATATCTCGTTTCCTGTTTTACCATTAACGCTAGTGGGCGTTGCATATACCCAGTAAATATTGTAAAAATTACATTCAAAGGATGAGCATTTTGAGTAGGGTCCCCATCCATGGTTGGGACGGCCACATTGGTACAATTAGCCATCCCCTTGCCATCTCTGCACACATTTTTTGAAAGCATCTAGCAATCAGAACAAAAGGGGGAAAGATGTAAACTAGGTCAAACTGTGACCAACTTATTGAGAAAGCATCAAAGTGTTCTGCGTCTGGGTCAGGTTGCCATGAACAAAGGCAAATAGATCTATGCTAGTGACGCCAAAAATGTTTGCAAAACTCCATAAAAATGTCCTCATTCAATTTCCATTCATGTCTGTCATTAAACTTTTGAGATGCAGCATCTGCGATGCAATTACCTCTACCTGGTATGTGAGAACATGTAATCCAGGCATCGTTTTCTGCACACCATTCCCAGATTTCTCGGCATGTCATTACATGATGTGGATTTTGTGCCATCCATTTGATTCACATAGTCCACTGCTGTTGTGTTGTCACAAAACACTTGAATGTGTTTCTCTCGGATATGATGTGCCAATGACTTTATTGTCAATAAAATGGCTTTGAGTTCTTTTGAATCGGTGTGAAGTTCTTTTTCTTTTATTGACGATCTACCATTAATTTGTTGATGATTCAGGTAATCACCCCAACCTAAGTTTGAGGCATCAGTGTACAGGGTAATTTCTGTGTTTGGTCTAAAAAAATTTCTATCTTGCACTGCAATATAAGTTATTTACCAAATCAGATCTGTTTTCATGTCATAGTTGATGTCCATCCATTTATCAAAGTTACCTTTTCCTTTTTGTAATGCTGAACATTTTTCCAGTTTCCAGTTTTCTACAATGCAGTTTTCCCATTTCCACTGCTGGAATTGCAGCGACCAAGAACCCAATTACTTTGGCCACGTTCCTGATTTTGTCTCGATCACTGTGAAATAATTGATTGCAGCTTTGAATTATTTTCTCTTTCCTCCGTTTAGGTAAAGTAACTGTCATTGTCTCGATTCAATGACGTTCCCCAAATATTCCAAACGTTGTGTGGGTATTAAGACAGACTTGTCTTTATTAATACAGAATCTCATTTTCTTTAGAAGCTTTACTGTTGAATGTATGCTCTCATAACATCCTTCTAATGAACTGTGGGATATAAGTGTGTCATCGATGAAACTGATGATGGTATATCCCCTCTCTCTCAGTGTAGCAAAAATTGGTTTAATTAATTTGGTGAATAAATGAGGCCCTCCTGCTACCCCGTTCGGAAGGCAGGTGAACTGATAGATTTTCCCTTGCCATTAAAAGCAAAGAAATTTTTGTTGCTCTTCAGCTATTTTGACAGAGTAGTAAGCATGCCTAAGATCGACAGAGGCCATGTAATCACCTTTGTTAACAAGCCAAATTGCCTGTTTAAAGTTTTCCATTTTGAAATGTTTGAAATTAATATGCTTGTTTAATTTTTCCAGGTTAAGGATCATCCTAAAACCTCCATCCTTTTTCCTCCACAGAAAAATTGGGGAAACAGTTTGCTCTTCCTGTTTGTGTGTTTGCTTTATAACTTTAAAATCTTTAAAATTTCCAAATTCCTGCGTGGTAATGCTCTTTTCCTCCTCACTAAAGACATATTCAACATCTTCAAAAAATAGGTGACTGATATCATCAACATTAATATCCAGATGACAATGTGCAACAATATCCAGAATATGAGGATCATTGGTTAATTTTTCCCACTCATGCACAAAATATTGAAGTCTGCCAGCTTCAAAATTATGACTCACCTCAGTTATTGCCGGGGGTAGTTGTGTCCCCAGCCTCATGAGTATTTTGTCTCCGAAGCCTGCCGTGGGAAGGACTGTCGGTGGTCATTCCTGTGTCCATATGTCCGCTGGCTATAGGGGTGAAACCTGACAAGAATCCTCTGTAGGTTTTTTTTCCAAAGGAGCCTCTGACTCTACGTGCACTGAATTTCCATTTTTGAAACGGTTTCTTCATTGTTGTCTTGTGTTTCAGTTTCTCAGGTTCCTCGATATGCTTGGTAGATTGAGAGACGTCATCGCCAAATAAGAATCTAGTCAAGGGCACCATATCTCATGCTTAATGATGAACCTGCATGTCAAATTGTTTCTGTGGTTAGCATTTCCTAGTAATGCTAGCGCACCATTGAGCATGTGTACTTCGTGGGCCACATCTGGATGTCCATCTTGGACGATCTTATCCAGCACCATGAGTGACTTGGTGATTATTGTGGCAGCTTTTAATGTAAATCTAACTAATAGCATCTCCTAACGGATCACCAAAATATTGACATAGGTGTTGAGGTACGTAATGTACAACACGTTTGTGGTGGTTTTATTTGGGGGACGGCCTTAGTTTGGCCACAGAGGCTCTTTAAAAATCTGGTAGCTGCCTCAAATTCTAAGTCTACAAAGAAGTTAAGTTATGATTAGGTTAAGGTTGTTAGGTTAGGTTACGTTTATGTTAAGTTAGGTTCGGTTATATAAGATTTTTACATTTGATTACCCAAAGTTTGGGTTCTTAACCTTAGATTTTTTCTGTATTTGGGTAATAAAATGTAAAAATCTTATATAACCGAACTTAACCATAACTTAACATCTGTGTGGACTTAGAATTTGAGGCAGCTACCAGATTTTTAAAGAGCCTGTGGCCAAACTAAGGCCGTCCCCCAAATAAAACTACCACTAACGTGTTGTGCATTACATATCTCATCACCTATGTGAATATTTTGGTGATCCGTAAGGAGATGCTACTAGTAAGATTTACCTCCCTTTGAATTCATCCTCCCGCATGCCATTGTCAAACACATGAATGATTCACTATGGTGGCAACATGCTTGTGAATCTCATCAGACACATCGTCCACGGTCCCGTAAGTCTTGGCGCACCGCAGGAGTACACTACCAGTGGACACTGAAATACTGCAGTTAGGCGAGGTATTACTTGAAGTTACACAATGTGCTTGAGTAGACGATTGGCTCGGTTCACTGTGGTCACGGGGTTAGCTGGGATGGATCAGCGGGCTCAGTGTGAGAGTCGTAAACTCTCCCAAGTACACCAAAAGAGCACTTACCCGCTCCTACACGGGTAACGGGTGCAGCCAGCTCCTAAACGGATAACAGGCTGTGACCAAGCCTTTCCGCTCCTAATGGAAGAAAGCAGCCAAAACTTGGCTTCGTGCGAGGCAGGGCAAAGAGACGTCTAGTAGCGGTGAAATTAACTCGGCAAGACGGCGTCATAGTAACTGGCCTTGAACTGGGGAGTGGGGGACTGGGGGAGTAGGGGTGTAAAGCAGCGCGGCGTATTTCATGGGAAAGTGAGCGTTGGCAGAGAAGTGATTTGTTGACATAAAATTACTGGTAAAATGGGGGTATTTATCCAATCTTTCCTTAATAAACAAATTTTTTGCATCTATTTATTAAGATGATCTTGCTATCTATATATGTGGGTCCTCCCCCGCAACAGCTTATACAATCTGCCATATGAAACATTTCTTCTTGGGCCACTAGACTATAAGCGTTTACATGTGTCGCCAAACTTCGTTTGTTTTCACGAACACGATTTTAAGGAGAAATGTCTTGGTTGGTGTTGCCACAATTTTCCTAATATATTTCAATCTTAATGCTTGTTTTTAGTTTTCTTTTATATTAAAAACGACATATATTATATACATATTTTAAATTATAAGCACTGAAATGATCTCAAACATCTTAATTTCTTCAGATTTATTCGAAATAGATATCATGGTTTCTCCGTATATTTCGCACCGCTTCCATCCTAAGGTAGAGGCCAACATCTCGCTACGTGATACAAATTCCCTTATATATTACAATCATTATGCTTGTTTGTGGATTTCTGTTATATTAAAAACAACATTAATAATGTAAATATTATGTATTTCAACAACTGTCATGATCTCAAACATCTTATTTTCATCTTATTTATTCGTAATGTATATCCTGCTGATTCTGTATTGAAACTACAGCACCCTCCACACTCGTCCTAAGCCCACAACATGTCCAAATATCGTCGTATACAGATCACCTTACCAGTAGCAGCAAGATGTGTGTGTGTGTGTGTGTGTGTGTGTGTGTGTGTGTGTGTGTGTGTGTGTGTGTGTGTGTGTGTGTATGAGTGTGTGTATGAGTGTGGGCGTGGGTGTATGAGTGAGTGTGTGTGTGTGTGTGTGTGTATGAGAGTGTGTGTATGAGTGTGTGTGTGTGTGTGTGTGTGTGTGTGTGTGTATGAGAGTGTGTGTGTATGAGAGTGTGTGTGTATGAGAGTGTGTGTGTGTGTGTGTGTGTGTGTGTGTGTGTGTGTGTGTGTGTGTGTGTGTGTGTATGAGTGTGTGTGTCTGTGTGAGCACTGGATGTCTTCACATGACGCGGGGCCCGGCCTTCGTATCTGCGCTCGCTCCAAGTGAAATTTTTGTGTTCGAAACTGGATCTGTCTTCAGTGTCTAAATTTTCTTTGACTTACATATTTTTGTGCAATATACAAAAATCTTATTTCTTACTTTAATTTGATGAAAATAATTGTAAACAATATGATATGCTTTTTACTTGTTATTAGGAAAAAGGGAACAATTGTAAGTCGAAGCTACAACCACAAAATGCATTGAAACATCAACACCCACACAGGTTTGAATGTCACATCTTGTTATTTTCTACATTTCTCTAATATATTACAAGCTTTTTGCTTGTCTTTGGCGTTCTTCTATATTAAAAACAATATATATAATATAAATCTTATGTAGACGATCAACTATAATGGTCTCAAACATCTTACTTTCTTCTGATTTATTTGAAATATATACCCAGATTCTTTCTCATGAAACACACACATCCGCTTCGCTCCACCCACGTAGAGGGCCCAACGTTCGCAATTTTCAACACTTCCCTAATATATTTCAAGCTTTATGCTTATTTTTGGTTAGCTTTTCTATAAAAAACAACATATATATTATAAATCTTATTTATTTCTACAATTGTTATGGTCTTGAACGTCTTACTTTCGTCTTATTTAATCGAAATATTATCTCGCTCAGTGTCTACACAGATGAAGTTCTGAAGTTGGTGAGCTGTGATTCGTTACATGACTAGAGGCAAAATATTGGCAAACGCAGATATTCGTATATTGAAAGTGTTTGCGATATTTTGGTCAGAATTTGCCTAGTCATTGCATCTTGGCAAGAGGTCTTGACATTACATGTAAACGCCTTATATTCATGGTCTCAAAATTTCCGCTACTAAATCTTACTCAATTTTCTTCACCCACTCCCACACAGTAACTGTACCTCTTCTTATCTTTATGGAACTCAATTACAATCCTGCTTCTTGAACACGTACGTTCTTAGGCTTCATTTTCGACTATAGACTTACCTGGAAATTGTAATGGGGGGAGGGGGGGGGGAAATGTGCCAGGCAACAAAGGCCATATGGCACGACTTACCTGGAAAGAACACTTTTCAAACATGAAAGAAAATGCACACCGACGTCTCCGACTTCTTAAAACTCCTTTCTTTAGTACTCTCCATTCTTGATTACGATTGTCATATATACTCTTCAGCTTCTGCCATTCTATCAAATTCACTTGACCCTATTGAGCACTTATGCTTATGCCTCGCTCTCGACGACTTTTGATCTTCCCAATTGAAAATCTTTATTCAGAATTAGGCCTACTATCACTTTCCCTTTCCCTCCGATGTTTTGTCAGACTACACCAGCAGCAGTTCTCTACCTCTAAGATCAATATTCCTCAACCTCTTCGAAGTAGTTTCTCCTCCCATCTATGACTACTGTTAGAGACAGATAGGTTAGAGATAAGTAGGAGAACTGTATAATTTTATCTTATTTGTCCTCATCAAAGCTGAAGCGGAGACAGAAGATACAGGATAGTGTCACGTTCTTGTTCAGCAGTCAGCAGGGATCACCCTACCAGGTAGGGTGATCCCTGCTGACTGATTATATTATTTCAGTTGTCACGATATATATATATATATATATATATATATATATATATATATATATATATATATATATATATATATATATATATATCGTCCCTATTCTTTAGGGCCAACTGATCTAGTATATAGTGTTTGAGGTTCGGCATCTGGCAGTATAGCCCGGCACTGGGGGTTCATCTGGTATCGTCCGTAGGAACTTGTCCAGGCTAGACTTGAATTTTTCTACCGGGCTGCCAGTGATGCTCCTCAGTTCCTTTGGTAGGGTAAGTGAGATGAGGTCCAGGAGGAGGCAGGGGAAGAAGCACTAACATATATATATATATATATATATATATATATATATATATATATATATATATATATATATATATATATATATATATATATATATATATATATATATATATATATATATATATATATATATATATATATATATATATATATATATATATATATATATATATATATATATATATATATATATATATATATATATATATATATATATATATATATCTCTCTCTCTCTCTCTCTCTCTCTCTCTCTCTCTCTCTCTATATATATATATATATATATATATATATATATATATATATATATATATATATAGATAGATAGATAGATAGATAGATAGATAGATATACACATATATAAAAATAAAAAAATTTACATTATAAGGGCACTGACCAAAGGAAAACAAAAATATGGTAAAAAAAAAAATCTAGCTTGTCGCCAGACCCTGTAAAGAAGACAATAGGAGAAAATTCCTCCTACTGTATTCTTAAAGTTTTTCGACTTAGTTCAGATTCCTTCTTAGGATTAATTGCGAGAATCAGTTACTCGCATTACCTCTCACTGTTTCCCTTTTATAACAGACCAAATATATAACCATCTACGTATTTACATTGTATGTATGACTTAGTAATAAAGTAAGCATCAGTGATAAAATTTCATTCATAAATATCACACACACACACACACACACACACACACACACACACAC
This sequence comes from Cancer borealis, assembly GCA_036785275.1. NCBI lineage: Eukaryota > Metazoa > Arthropoda > Malacostraca > Decapoda > Cancridae > Cancer > Cancer borealis. The sequence goes on along the minus strand of JAXIVD010001292.1, from coordinate 5,463 downwards.
ACACATACACTACGTTCCTCATAAGACATGCTTCTTCAGTTCTTTAGTCAGCATGTCATCAATGTAAGGGATGCGAGCACACTTGGAAGGAAGGCCATGAGATGATACAAGCTTCAGCTTCTTCTTTAATTGGGTCAGTAGAAGGTTCAGTGGCTTCCCCAGCTGATGTTGCTCCCATGTCTCAAACACAGTCTGTCACAAAGATAGAATGATTTTAAATATTAGTATATAAGTAAAACGCGATCAGGTGATGCAATTAACAATACCTTAGTAATAAGGAGACAGGATGTCATGGCTGTACTCTGCTATAACAGAAATGTTAGTTTTAGTAATAATAAAGAAAATCGTTATTTGCTTGACCAACAAACCTGCGTCCATGATAATGTATTAAAGTTCCAATCACACACTGCCAAAACTTGAAATAAACGCCAAAGACGTACTAAATGTAATTAAAAAGATGAAA